>PVHP010003645.1:0-76673 GCA_004024765.1 Zapus hudsonius
ATATATATATATATATATATATATATATGAGGAGAGAGAGACAGAGTCATAGACATAGCCAGGCAAACTCCAGATGCATGTGCCAGTTTGTTCATCCGGCTCTATATGGGTATTGGGGAATCCAACTGTGTAGGTCTGAAGTGTTTTGCAAACAAGTGCCTTTAACCACTGAGCCATCCCCTTAGCCCTGATAGTTCATTCTTAGCAAGCTCCTCAGTCTATTGTAGTTACTCAGTACATTTTTATAAATCAAGTCAAATACCGAACAATTTCTACAGACATGCTTACTTGTGAGAGAGGTGATTAAAGTTAGTGAAATAATATCAACTAGTATCAGCGGAGGTAAACAACATACAGTTCGTGTGTGTGTTTGTAGTGTGCGTATGTACTTTCCTTTGTGGAGCGCATCCATGTGATGTGTGTGGAGACCAGAAGTTGATGTCAGGTGTCTTCTCCAGTCACTTTGCATATATTAGTAGAGACAGGTTTTCTCACTTGAACCCATTCACCAGCTCGAGCTAGCCTGCTTGCCCTGGGCATTCTGTCTTCCCCTTCAGAACACTGTATTAAAGATAGAAAACTACGCCTGCCTGGCACTGGCTTGGATGCCAGGCATTTGAACTCTGGTCTTTATGTTTGAGTGGCAAGTGCTTTATCCATGGAGCCATCTCTCCAGCCCACTATCCACAATTTTATGTCAAAAATAAATAAATGCTTCAGTTAGAATGAGTTCAGCATTTTTTTTTACATGCCCACATCTGATTCCAGCAGAAAGCACAAGATGGGTGAGGTGAAGTCTTCGGAGTGTGTTTTTCTTGAAACTGAACTGCTGTGTCCATGTGAGAATGTCGTCTTTATCACAGAAAAGTTCTCAGTGGTTTTTCAGAGAAGCCCCACTCTGAATACTGAAGACGAAGAAGTCATTGAAGTGGGGAATTTAGTGAGGTACTAGTGGATGTGCAAAGAAAAAAAAAATCAACTATTGCATCCTGGCTGCATTGTGTAAGCTGGCTTCGCAGGAAACAGAAGTGAAGCCATTTGGTTCTGTGGCATTGGTGTGGGCTGGCTCGGGGTAGGGATGAAGTTAGGCATCGATGTAGCATGAAGAGAGGCAGATGGTTGCATTACACATCTTTTGTGTTCTTGTTTGCTTCTTAAAGCAGTTGCAGAATTTTGCCCTTGGCGATATTTTCTCCGTGCCTGTGTGTTCTGCTACGAATTTACTTTCGTCAGAGTACTTTGAAAGAAAAGCCTTGCTGGGGGAAAAAATGTAACTTACATTATAAACTTGTGAAGTCAACAGTGTGTTCGTAAAATATTTTTAAAATGTTAAGGATGTTGGTAAATAGCGGGAGGATCAGTTTTCCTTTCTTCTTAGCTCGGTGACTTCAACCATATTTTATATCAAGTCAGAGAGAGATTTCTGCAAAATTATGCATGTGGAATGGATGATGCCTGTATAGAGATAGAGAATTAGACAGATAGAACAGATAGACTCTTGCAGCAGGAATGAGGCCTCTGTGATCAGAAATTTAACTTTTCCCATGACTTATTACGGGGTCTCAGGTTGTGCTATACGTACTGGGGTTGTTCAGGTTACTGACAGTGGGCTAGTCCAGGGTGATTAGTATGCCTGAATGTGGGGTGGGGATTTATTAGGACAGTTTATCACAGCACCATTAAAATTTATATTTATTTTCTACAGAAAGCAAATTATCTCTTGCTCTCACCAATGACAAAGAATATTTAGGATGCTGTAACTGAATATGAGGGGTGATATTTAATCCTAGAATGCTTTTAATAAGGAATTACTCAGTTATTTTTACCCTATCTCATCGTGATGGAATGCTTCAGAGTAATTTCATTTCTTTTACAGGGTCTTAGTTTATCTTGCTTCTCTTAAAGGAGAGAACACCGCTGCTGAGCTTCCTTAGGTGATGGTTTATTCTCCTGTGGCTCACAGACTTCTAGTAGGAGTGGGAACCTGTTTACCCCGATGAGAAAACAGGAAAGTTACAGTTCCATCCTAACCTTATTGAAATCCCCTGTCGAGGTTAGGCCCGAGTCTGAGGTGACTCCGTCCATTAATAAAGCCATTGTACGCAGCGTATCTGATCAGTTCTTGAAATGTTTCAGTAAGTCTATCTTACAACGTTCTAAGATAATCAGCAGCCTTAGAAGGTCCCCATCTGGACTGTAGAGTTCTTTTACTGCAAGATGTTTTGCCTTTTTGAGATAGCTCTCGCGTTTCATCATCTGTTCCGCCGAGATGAAGTGCATATGAAAAGTCAGTGACTCCATAGCCATCTGTTGTTATTATTTTCCGCTGATAATTGGCTTGAACAATGAGATGTCTGTCTGAAGTCTTTGAAACTGTACACCCTGTTTATTTTCTGGAGGTCTCACTGCAACCATGCCCCTCCCCCAGCCCTCTCCCTTCCTTTCCCCTGGAACTTGCAGTGAGTGTCTTGTGGGAGAGTGGCATCTCTGACTTTGTGTATGAAGGTGCCACTCAGCATCCAAAGCTTGCAGACAGATTTTTGCCACAATCCCGGTCTGTGTCCTTTGCTTTCGAGTCTGCCATTCTGCCAGCCGGGAGCTTCGCTGGGCCACGATGCATCGATCCCTTACCTGGATTGCTTGCTAGCTTTCATTTCACTGTCCTCATTAAAATATTAATTCCGAGTACAGTATCTAATACCTGTGGAATTAGATACCGCATATAATTCTATAATACATTCACTGGCATCCAGGTTTGCACGATACATCACATTAATATTGGATTCCACTAATAGCTCTTCCATTAGCCTTCCCACCACTGAGCTGTGGAGGAGCTGGGACCCTGACTGCCCACTGGATGCCCGAGAGTCATTAGACGCTCCGCTGGGATGGACACGGGCTTCCACAGTGATCTACAGTGAAATGTTGTTCTAGGATTTGTTGACTTCAAGGTTAGATCGCTGTTGCCAGTGGAGGCTGCTTGATTTGAAAGGTCATTCCGAGGTGAAATAGTGAGCAGAATTGGGGGTTTTACTTTTGTTGGAAGCCCCGTGTTTCATTCTCTGGCAATTTGGGGATTCCTTTTTAGTTTATTTCTTTTCTCTCCCATCGTCTCTTTGTTTGTAATATTAAAAAAAAAAATAAGAAAAGAAAATAAAAAGAAAAAAAAACTTTTCAGGACAGATCCCTCATTTTTTTTTCCCCAGCAGAATGAGTTGACTTGACAAACTGTTCTGTTAATAAAGTGAATTTTCTTTTGAAAAAGGAAGCCTACTTTTTTTTGGGGGGGGGGCTAAGAGAACCAAAGTGCCTTCTCTGAGGCTTGGAGATTCCATATTTTAGTTCAAATAATAACATAGACACATGCCTAGAGCTGACACCCCCCCCCCAGCACACAGAGTGCTGTGAGGTATTCAAAAGTAGATGAATATAATGTTGTGGCTGCTTCAGTTAAAATTGTAATACTCAAATTTTATTAATATGTAATTAAGCTCCTAAGACCCACATGTGATTGGAACCCAGAGAGTAGGAGGGCCATAGAAGTTGACCCCTTAGCCTAGAAAAGGCCTTACCATGGCTTTCCTCTTGGCATGTTTCTGGGTTCTAAGAATAAATTACATTGAGCTATGGCATATTTTCTGCAGAAATAGAGAAAATTATTGACTGTAATTGTGTTTATTAATTGAAATTATAAGTGGCCCAGGCCACTCAGTAAAAATTCTCTCTGCTAGGGTATGGGTAATGTTTTTTAAAATGAGTGGTCATAGACTAGTAACATGGGAAAGGCAGGTATTTGGGATATATTTTTGGAAAGCTGACATTATTTTCCTTAAATGATTAGTGAAGTAAAGAGCATTGTTAAGTGACATTTTGAGTATGTCTTTATGTATATTTTCTTTAGCTGTGCATAGGCATTCTATGTGACTATATGTGCTCATACATATATGTATCGATGTGTATATGTTACCTTATACAGACATTTCAGAAGTGGATATAAGTATATCTTTCAGTACAGACTCACAGAGGTGCGAGTAGTGTGGTGGACAGAGAAAGAAGTCTGTCACTGACCTTAAATTGGAACTCAAGTGCCTGTGTTAAAGTCTCATTGAACGGAGGAGATTGAAATGCTGCCCGCAGCAGAACTCCACCGAAGTGTAGCTGGCCAAGTTCTTGAAATACAATATTGCTGGTCTCCCCAGTGCCACCCCCCAGGAGTGGATTCTTAACGACGAATGAATGCAATTCATTTGAACTGTTCTTATAGCAACATAACATGTAACTGTGGGTCCCTGTTTGGTGATGTCCCCTGGATCAGGCAGGGTCTCTCCTCAGAGGACAGGTAGAAGGCACAGCAGGCGTCTGATGGAGTCAGTTACTCATTTGCGGAGTGTTTGTGTTTATGCAAAGGGGCCTCTTCCTGCATATTTAATCTCCAGTAAGGCAGTGGCTTTTGTTGTCTTGAGCCCACATACCTTCAGTCCTTCCTCGGAGCTCTGGGAGCCCTGAGAGCCCCGGGGCTTGGCTCCCAAGTGCCTGTACTTTCTCCCTTACAAACTCTCAACTTTCTTCCACTGCCTTGTCTCCTCACCATGACCTGGTAAGTGTGTGCCAAGCCAAGCTGAGACTTTTGTTTCGTTTCTGCGAAGGTGAGAGGGGATTTTGCTGCCCTTCTGGGCGCCTCCTGAAAGCCTTCCTGGTTCCTGGCACTTGTCACTTTCTGGCTGCCTTGAAATAGATCAGTGAAGGTGGCTGAATGTTGGCCTGGCAGAGCGAGGCTCTTGGGCACTGGAAGGAATCACAAAGAAAAGGGAGAGAGTGAGAGCAGCTTTCTCATTCTTTCTCCTAACAAGTCCCGTTTGGAAACTCTCCTGCAGCCTCTGCTACCTTTGTTTGGTGAAAGCCTGCAGACTGTGCAGGGCTGGACAGCAAAACTCTGCGGCTGTATTGTCTGGACGGGGCAGGGTCCTCCCCGAAAGCCTGTGCTGGGTTCCCAGGGTTTCTTCTGTGGAAATGGAATCGTCTCTTGTTGATATAGATGTTGCCATGATGCTCAGAGAGGCGGTGGAGAGGAAAGGAAATCAGAGCCTACTGAGGGGGAAACGACAGCCCCTTGGCTCCTTGGTGGAGGGGACATCCATCCAGGCTCTGCCCCTCTGCTAATGGCATCCTGGCCCAACTGTTTGTTCTAGGAATTTTAATCTGGAGCTGTTTGTTGGACTCTCAGGAATCTTGCTATTTTGTTGATGTTGTTTTCGAGCAAACTGTCTTTAGAAAGCACAGCCTTCGGCAACCCTTTTGAAAAAGTGAAATCAAACAAGAAAGACTTAACCCTCCGTTCATTTGGATTGTTTTGGGTGAGGCTGGGGTATTCTACTTTCTTTCTAAGGGTAAAGTACGTATTATTTCACTGCGAGTTGCCCAAACAGACTCATCCAAGAACCATCCCAGGGAGCACTGTCCTGGGTAAAGATGCACAGGCAGGGCTTGGGTCTGGAGTGTGAGGAGTTTTGCTCCCAGCTGACTGTTGCCTGGGTCTGAGTAACTCTTTCCAACAGAAGAGTGTGCTATTCACCCACCGGTTGGAAACCAGCAGAACTGAACTAAAATTTCATCAACCTTATTAAAATATGTGGGGACTTTGGGTCTTCTTGGGTACAAATCAGTGTCGAGAATTAGAAGCATTTATTAACAGTGAGACTGCTGAAGGTTTTTAATGATAAAATTACAAATATTCTATCTAATTGTAAGTATATGACTTTTACACTTGGTTTTTAAGAGGGAAAAATACTTTTTTATGAGGGAAAGAAGTAACTGTGTCAGAGCACCTTCTGTGATTAGCGCTATTGTATTCTTAAATTTTGATTGATAGAGATAATAGTTTTCACTTAAAAATACAGACAGGTACTTTAACTTTCCATGACAATAGCTATTTGCATTTCTTTTATCTTTTTGTTTAACATCTGTGGGGGTTGGGATAGATTTGATTATTAACTCTTATTGCTCTCTGAAGGTAAATCTAAAACAAAGGCTTTGTTGGTGCTTCAAAGCAAAGCAGCAAATATTGTTTTTGGGTTTCAACATGTACAGGCTGTTAAAGGATACTTATAAAATATTTTCACATGACCGTGACCAGGGTAAGAGAGAGCGAGTTTGCCAAATGAGTGATTTCTTGGGCAAGCCTTGGCTGGGGTTGCCTGTACCTCGTGTTGTCATTATATAGGGTTTTGGGTTTTTGTCTACTGGAATCAACCCCAAAGTTAGGCTCTGTGATAGGAATAAGGGTCCTTGAGGGTGAGGGGGATGTAGTAAAATGTCCCTCAAGGGACAGAGAGATTTTAAAAAATGTGACAGTAGTACATTTCTTTGATGAAGACAAGCTAAATAAGCTTTGGAAAGCAGTAGCCACAGCTGGTGTCCCAGGCCACCTCTGGTTACAGAAAGCTGGACCTGCCCGGGAGCAGGTCACTTCTACCTCCTTCCCTCTCCTGTCCCTTGTTATTTATTTTTTTATTGTCCATAATGAGTTACAATATTTAGTGGGCAAACAATGAGTTGTTATCCCCAATTCCCCACTGCCTCCCCTTGTTATTTGACTCCATTCCTTTCCTTCTTATCCTCTCTCCTTTCTCTCTCTCTCTTCCTTTCTTTCTGTCTTCTTTCCTTTTTCATTTTCGTAAATCCAAAGTTCTAAGGGGCTGAGGAAAAAAATCTTTAGGGTTAATTTCTTAGTGGATTTTCTAAAGTAGAGAAAATAAAATGACCCCTGTGTTATCATTTCTCATTCAGTCAAACATGTGTGGATATCCTTCTGTTTTCTAAGAAATCATTGAAAAATAAGACAGAAAAGCCAAAATGAGCTCAAATTGACTAGTTAGGGAGACAGTACTTCCTTGGAAATTGGCCCACTTGGAACTCTGCTCACCAGTGCTGTGAAGTGGGAGGGTGTGGAGACGTGGGACCTCTGAGCCACACCCCTGCACTTCAGGGAAGGAAGGGTTCTATCCCTGCCACACTGATGCCTGCCTTTCTTGGACTGACTCTCCTTGTCTTTGTGTCCCCAGTGAGGAAGGCCCCCATCATATGCGGAGCTGAATGAAGCCTGAGAGCAATTCACTCAGTTTGGTGGGATTGTATATCCTGAATGACAGACAGACAGTGCCAGTGGGGGAGCGCTGGTGCTGGTCATCTGTCTTAGCTTCCAATGAGAAACTCAGAGGACCAGTTGTCCTGTTTCAGCCTTGTGAAATGAGATTCCACTGGCACACTTACCTGTGACTCAGTGCCAGGCAGTCCATGCCAGTTAGCACTTGGTGGGCAGCCTGAGAAAAGCCACTTGGAAGGGGGGTGGTATCACAGGGTGTGCAGAGCAGACTTCCAAGAATGGAGAGGAAGGGTGACTGTGGACGTGAAAAGAGAGGCACTTTGGTGGCAGATGAAACCTGTGCGCTTCCTCGTGGCCTTTGTGGTCAACTTGTAGCTAAATGACATTCACCATCTGTAGTGAAAACCAACATGGACCTGGTGCTCACTGGGTCTTATATGTTGCAGAGCCTATGCCTGCCTCACTTTTAACACATAAAATCAGCAGGAAACTTAAAAAAGAACAAGAGCAAAAGAAAAAGAAATAACCATTTATATGGTGACAGCCTTCTTTTAAATGAAGTGAGCTGGAGGCGAATATATTTCTTTTAACTTGTGTCATATATATATACATATATATATATATATATATATATATATATATGTATGTATATATATATAACTTAAAAGCTTTATATAATGGTTTAATTTTAGTTCTGGGGCCTGTGCTTCCAGTAACCATACAGGTAAATAGTTGACATATTTGAACAGTACAAGAGACTGAAAAGCTAAGTACAGTTTTGGAAGCAGAAGTTTTTGATGCTTTGAGGGGAAAAGCAAAATGCACATTTTTCTCGAAGTTGCTGATTTCCAATTGTTCTAAGCCCCTAATGCTGCTGGCTCACGCCTCGGGATACCCTCTCGTCTTCTTGTCTCTTGTATTGACACATTTCATGTCATTTAGCATGATGGCAAACAGCTGTTGAACTCTCTTCTTCATCTTCCGCTCTGTAAAACTTAAAAAATCTCGTTCAAATGACACTGCTAATGGGTACTTTTTCTAAAAACTAAAATCAACAGAAATAAATTAATGAGTGGTCAGCTACGTGTGTGCATTAAAATTTATGGAATGTATTTTACATCTCCCTGCCGATATTGTATATACAAGTGAAAATTAAATGCAGCCAATTTTTGTATTGCTTTAGTGCATGTATGGTGGAGGGTCAGCTGTACAATTCTGTGGTTATTAATTCTTTTTGTTTTTACCCACCACATCCAGAAGAAAAATACACTTCTTTTCTGAGGGTGAGCCAGCTAGTGTTTTAGCTGTATGTTCACATACATACTGTATCACATAGGCAGCTGAGCAGACTAGCAGGCCAAGCTCTTACCTGAAAGCATCCTGCAGGTTCAAGTGTAGCTCTAGAGATAACTTTATTCAAAGTAGGCATTTTCAGCAGTTTTCTTTGTAAATTAAATTTTAATGAGGTCCAGTTGTTTGCCAGCCCTAAGTGATAGCTCATCTCATCTGCATTGCAAAGTCTCATACTAGAAGTCCTTCTGCCAAACACGAAAAAAGGAGACTCAGCTCAATAGATAAACATATAAATGAGTTTAGAGCGCAGGCCTCAGAGAAAATCTCAAGGAAAAGGGAGAGAGAAAGGAGCATTCTTTGCTTGGAATTGAAAAGCTTCTGTCAGAGTTCACCTGTCTCCTGACGAGGGTTGATGAACCCTCGGCGTGTAGCTCAGTGGTTCCTGCTGTATTCCAGAATGTGCCCAGTGCTGCAAATAATACAGATATACCTACATTATAACACAGATGAATAAATACGTAACTAAGGTAAAACTATATTTTAAATCTTCGGGCGTGTCTGTGTGTGAGTGCATGTGAAGGTCAAAGGGCACCCCCCCCTGGATATGCCCTCACTCTCCACCTTACTTGAGACGGGTGTGTCTCTTATTCAGCACTGCTTTCAGCAGGCTGGCTGGCCTGTGAACTTCCAGGAGATTCTCCTGCTGCTGTCTCTTCTTGCCATGGTGTGCTGGGATTATAGACACTAGTTTACAGCATCTGGATTTTACATGGGTTCTGAGGATTTGAACTTGGGAACCCCTACTTGTGTGGCAAGTACTGAGCCATTGCCCCCCTGGTGCGGGAAACGCTGCTGTCGCCTATGTGGATCTGTACGACCTGAGCATCACGGCCACTTTCCTTGTAGATCACCGCTTGCCTCCGCCACAGATCCAATCCTGGGGACATACATCAGCAGGAAAGCACACCATTTTCATTTTCAATTTGAGTTGTTTTGTGTAAAAACAGAAAGATTTTGGGGCAGGTTGCAAATAGTAATTTTAAGTCTAGGTGCTAGGGTTTTCCCCCACCCCAGGAAATTGGTGAAAACCTCCAATTTCCTCTTACAGTAAATGTGAAAACGATGCTTTTACCCAGAGCCTGTGTCTTTTTTCCAATCTGAGTGGCAAGAATCTGCATACGCTCGCTGGTAGAAATGTCATACTGGCCTCAGACCAATTCCTCAAAGAGAATGCACCCAAGAGCCACTTGAAAATGTTTGGCCTTAGTGAGGGAAGGCGTGAGTCCCCTGAATGCTCGCAGCCTTTGCACACTCAGGGCGGACAACAGAGGGATCACCAGGGACAGATTCATTTGAAATGCAACCGTTATTCCATGCTATTCTGAAGATGGAGCTAAGGAATAGGAACATACTGGTAGAAAGATGATAGGATTGCATGATCTTAAAAAAAATGAGCTTTTGGTCAAAGGATGTGGAATGAATCCTGTATCCTGTTAGTAACTCGATCTGCATTAATAAACAAATGCTTTTATTTTCACTTGTGTCATATATTGATCCCAGTTCCATGGGTAGAAAGAAGCAGTTTGTAACAAGGTTTTGCGTAAGGGAGGATGGAGAGCTGTCTTTGGGTTTGAGAAGCTGGGTTTTAATTGTTTCATTCACCTGACAGGAAACATTTTTCTCTAACATAGGGGATCTGGTAACCGCTGAGTAGTTTTCCAAAACTGAAAATGGTGGCATTGTTACTCAGCTTGACAGGTTCAAAGTGGCAGAAAGCATCATGTCCACAGGGGCAAATGCTCTTCCAAAGAGGAAAAAACTAACTAACCCTTGTTTTGATGAAATTAGAGCTGTGGATCGGAACCAAACAGAGTCACTTTCAAGTGGCAGTATGGGTTTCAAAAACAAAGCCCTATGAGTCACATCTTAATCCACACAAAAATAAATTGATAGATGGAGAGATGAGAAAAAGTTCATAGGCAAAATTTGCAATGCTTCACCTTGACTTTTTCCACCCCTGTTGACTTTGTTGTCTGAGTAGCTTCACATTAGCAGGGCTTTCAGAGCTGTGAGCACGACAGGCCTGTAGACACAACTCTGCTTCTTGTTAGCTAGAGGTGATCCTGGGCAGTTCTTGTCACTGCCTCCCTTGACATTCAGATTTTGATGTTCTCTTTTTGTTTTCAGGGTGAGAAGTGACCTTTTGCGGTGACTATAACTGAAGATTGCTGTTACAGAAGCCAAAAAAGGTACATCCAAATGTAAATAGTGGAATTGTATCTAGAACGCTCTCTTTGAGGACTTTGAACTTGGCTGTTTTCTGATCTTTTTTTTTTTTTTTTTGTTGTTGTTGTTGTTAAATATCTCTGTATTGGTGTGTAAGTTTGTGTGTTTCCCATTTTTAGAAGTCTTAAAAGATTCTCCTTAAGAAATGATATGTAGAGCCAGGTGTGGTGGCAAATGTCTTTAATCCCTCAGCACTTGGGAGGCAGAGGTAGGAGGATCACAGGAGAGTTCAAGGCTACCCTGAGACTACATAGTGAACTCCAGATCAGCCTGAACTAGAGCGAGATCCTACCTTGAGGAAAAAAGGAAAGAGAAAAAAAAAGAAGAAAAGAAAAGAAAGGAAATGACTCTACCCCAAAAACACTTCCCCCTGTTTGTTGAAGCTAAATTTTAATTTTGCTTGTAGATTGGGTAGGTTTAAAGTGGGGAAGGAATGTTCCCATCACCAAAGTGATGATTCGTAAAATGAACTTGCTTCAGGTAAGAGGCACATGTGTCAGTGTTCTGTGTGGAGTGGTGTCAGCCAGTGGTTGCTCATCTGGTGGCTTTTTAATCAGTTTCTTTCAGAAATTAATTGTCAGGCACCATAGCAACATACCACATTGATGTCACCGCCGAGGAGTGTGGGGCACAGCCCTGTAATGTCACACTAGTCTGCCTTGTTCCCTTGACCTTGCTTGGAATCAGATGAGTACTTGATTTTGAAATTAGAAGTTTTTAGGGAGAGCCTGTTGTAACCTGATGAATGAAAGCCAAATTTAGTTTTCTAAAACTGACATTTTTTTAAGGGACGGAAAACAGTGTGCCAATGATAATGGTATGGATGCCCCATGTTCACTTGGCTTAAGCAGGATCGCTGTGATAAGGCAGTGACTGGCTGAACGGAGATAATCACCAAGGCCATTTCTGCATCCGATATTTCCTCAGTAGTAATGCTCACATCTCATCTTTGAATCTGGGCCTTTCACAGTTCCATTTCGTAGATTTATTTCCATTTAAGCACAGGTTATTTTTTGTATGGCTGCATCCAATCTTTTTGGAGATTTTGCTAAATTAATGTTTATGTTTGTAAGATATAAACTTCCTACTCTAGTTGAAGGAGGGTGGTTTTGTTTTCTTTTGTTTTTTCCAACTTTCATCATTTGAAGATTGACTAGTTTTTGTTTTGTTTTTTTGAGGCAGGGGCTCAGGCTGACCTGGAATTCACTGGAGTCTCAGGCTGGCCTTGAACTCACAGCAATTCTCCTACCTCTGCCTCCTGAGTGCTGGGATTAAAGGCGTGCGCCACCACGCCCAGCTAATTGACCAGTTTTATCTTTAATCTCACTTAGAGTTTTTGGTTCTAGATGTATCTTGAAAAAAATAGATTTTATTTCCCTTTGAAAAAAGGATAGCTGTTTTCTGTCTTACTTGATTTAAACCAATAAAAAAACATTTGTCTTATCTATATGGGTTCCCTTAAACCTTTTGGGAAGCATCTTGGTACCCTCCAAAGAAGTCACATGTCCCCTCAGTATCCAGCAGAAAAGGGATCAATCCCAACTACTAGTTGGGGTAATAGGCCATAGCAAGATGCAATGATGTACTTCCCTTCACTGGAACTCATTTTAGAAGTTTGCAAGGCCATTTAGTAAGTATTTTCTGTTTCTGGGGCCTCAGCGACTTGATCTGGTATCTGATACTTCCACAGCAGATCTGAAACTAAGATGTCCTTCAGGCAATGTCGTGTTAGTAATTTAACTTATGCTGTTAGCAAAGGTTAACATAGATGCCGAAAACTGAGATTCCACAAAGTTGGAAAGGGGCGACATGTTGAGAGCCAGGAGTGTGATCAGAGGTAGGATTCTAGCTTGGTATTAAGGTTCAACCCTCAGCAGTGCTCTAGATAGGATCCTCCTCCATGGATTTTTCCTGTGATGCCCTGTGTGCATGAGTGACTTATTATCTTTATAATGTCCGTGCTTATGTCTGTTGCTAATTGCTCAAAATTAAAAATTTCATAGGTTAGGGGACCATTACAGAATCAAGCTTCCAGGAATTTGTCATTAGTGTTAACTGAGAGTTCACTTTGCTTTTTTTCAAAAATGCTATTTTCTTCATAATTCAACTGCATCATCTGTTATATTGTATTCAGTATCCAGCCAATAAGGCCACCCTATGGTGGACCGTGAAAATATTTGTTCTCCTAATCCCTTCTCTCATAAAGCAAGGGAAGCTGACTTGCACATCACAGTTTTCTCTTCGACCACATCCCTGGTAAGCAGAGGAAGAGTTTCTGCTTCATCAATGTAGGTTTTCCTGTTTCCACTTTCCTTATCTTTATTTTTGTTCTTTAAGTAATCTCCATTTTTGTTCTCCCAATGACCATTTGATTAGTTAACATCTCTTCTATATTATCCATCTGTGTTTGACCCAAATTTCAATTTTAAGAATGTAAGTTAGAGTGTCTAGAATCAAATAGGAAAAAAATTGTACAGTGTTTTCTTTCAAAGACAAATTTATATGTTTGTATATGTTATATGTAGTAGAGAAAAAATTCTAGACATATAAAATAAGGGCATACAGAATGAGTTAGTGGTTAGTATTTCTTCCTGATGAGAATTTTCAAGAGAAGGTCTTAGGCCTCTACTGATGGACAAAAATTAGCCCATTATCCTCACTACCAGGGAATGTGATTTCAGCCACTGGAAGCTTCTCGGTATATACCATGCCCCAAATTTGAAATCTGGGAATCCTTAAATGTCAGTATTAATGCAAACCAATGTGTTCATTATGGAAACAACTGGTTATGTGCACTGAAATGGTGGGGCTAATTCAGAGAAAGAGATGAAGCCATTTTTAAAATTGAGAACGTAAGGTTTGAAGACTCATAAGGAGCTAGCTGTCCCCATAGTTGCTGGAGTGATGTAAGAGTTTTCTTACAAGTACACATGAGTGCTTTCTACAATGGGTCTGGTTGCTGGTGTTCCTGTGAGGTCGCTGGCGGTTATTATAGCCTCTGTTTTACAGGGTGGGAAAGTGGTATCATCGATGATAAGTCACTGACGAAGTCATCTAGAATGTCAAGTTGGAAACTAAAAAGAGAACTCAGCTCTGGTCATGATTATATCCATGGCATTCCCGCATGGCTGCAGTGGCTTGGTGGTTTAGCGAAGGCTTATGTGACATTTTCTCCTGTTTCCCCTCACCATTGATAATTTACTCATGAGCAGTTTGCTTAAAACTCAACCCAGTTTGTAAAGTATCTCATTTTATAGTCGATCTGGAATGACTGCAATTGAAGATAATCCGTAAGCCCATGTGTTTATAGTTAAATGGTGTCTCTAAATATTGGGCATTCTCATGGTTCCCATTTTACATCGTATTTCTGTGGATTTTTCTAACGTGTGTATGATGTGTGTATGCCATGGTACACAGTCTAGAGGTCAGAGGACAACTTTGGAGTCATTCCTCATCTCCCACCTGGTATGAAGTAGATTTCGTTTTCCTTGTTGTCTTCTGCCAGGCCAGCTCTTCAGGCTTCTGGAACTGCTCTTGTCTCCACCTCCCATCCTGCCTTCAGTGTGTTAGCTTCACTGAAGCCAGCTAGGGCTTTCAGCTTTTATGTGGGGTCTGGGGATCCAAAGGAGGGTTGAGTGGCAGGTGTTTTACCCACTGAACTGTCTCTCCAGCATCACTATTTTTAAAAAATGTTTTATTTATTTGTAAGCAGAGAGATACAGACAGCAAGACACACACACACACACACAGAGAGAGAGAGAGAGAGAGAGAGAGAGAGAGAGAGAGAGAGACAGAGAGAGAATGATCATGAACTCCAGATGCATGTGACACTTTCTGCATCTGGTTTACATAGGTCCTGGGGAATTGAACCCAGGTCCTTGGGCTCTGGAGGCAACCACCTTAACTGCTGAGCCATCTCTCCTGCCCACTGCTACCTTTTTGTTTTGTTTTTGTTTTGTTTTTTCCAGGTAGGGTCTCACTCTAGCCCAGGCTAACCTGGAATTCAGTTCTCAGGCTGGCCTTAAACTCATGATGAGCCTCCTACCTCTGCCTCCCAAGTGCTGGGATTAAAGGTGTGTGCCACCACACCTGGCTGACGTGATCCTTTTATATCATTCAGCATTTGATAGCCAACGGTAGTGACATATGCCTGTAATCCTTGCACTTGCTAGGTGATGGCAGGGGTTTCTGGAATTCAAGACCAATATTACCTACATAGCAAGTTCAAGGCTAGTCGAGGCTCCATGAAACAAAAATTACAAAGCAATCATAGTTTGAATTATCTGATTGTTAATTCCCTGTGTTGATATGAATTCAATGTAAGCAAATATTCACTGCCAAACTAGATCACCACATTGGCTGCAATACGATCAATAAACTGGCTTAGTTCTCCACATTTGCCTAAATACACAACATACCATGACGTACCATGTCTGGATGAGTTTAGGCTACTGCAGTGAAGAACCCCCAATGTGCACTGCCTAAAGTCAAGTAGAAATTGACTTGTTATTTCACAATGTAGCCACTCAAGTTTAGCCAGACTGGTCCCTTGTATCTTCTCTCCCACCCTTGGGGCCTCCTGATCTGTTCAGTTAAACTCAGTTGTTATACCATGGACAAATCCCAGTTTTCTTTCAAGCAAAATTTTGAAAATTGTTCACATGACACCTTCAAGGCATTAGTCCTTGTGGCAGGGGATCTTGGATAGTCTAGTACTCAGCCCGGTCTTCCTGGCACAAGTGTGTTGTTACTGAGGGGTGCCATGCCTCTGGACAGTCTCCCCCACCACGGCTCTCACAATCTTTCTGCCCCCTCTTCCGCTCAGTTCCCTGAGTCGTGGTGGGTGAGTATTAAGGCTGCTTTAATGTTGTGAGCTTAGGTTAAGAGCTTGTTTGAAATGCTTATTTCAAGGGAAGAAAAACTTCAATACTGACTTTTGGAGAAATATGCCCAATAGAATTCATTTTCAAGCAGACACACTTATTGAAATACACATGAAAGCATATTTCTTTTTGTGTGTGTGTAGGTGCATGTGTGTATTCCTGTACATACAGGTGCATGTATGACCAGGTGGATGCAGGCTACAGGACAACCTTAGGTGTAGTTTCTCTGGTGCTCTTCACCTTTGCTGAGACACAGTCTATCATTGGCCCAGAACTCTCCAAGTAGACTAGACTGGCTAGCCAGTAATGTCAAGAGTCCTGCTATCTCTGCCTCCTCAGTACCTGATGATAAGCACCATCCTTTCATTTTCGAGGCTTGCACTTCACTGACTGGGCCTTGGCCCCTGGGAAAGCATGTTCCATAGTAAAGAGCATTTTCAGCAGTGACCAAGTAGCCACACTGAAGCACAAAAGTAAATAACAAATCATTTTATCCAATTTTCTTCTCTTTTTGTAGTCCTCAGAATTGAACCCAGGGGCTCACACACCCTGAGCAGGGACTCTCCCACTAAGCCGCATTCCCGGCCTGGCCTGATCTACGCTTTTAAAATGATGGTTTTGTGTCTCACCTGACAATGGCAACAATTTTCCAACTACTCACCGTCACAGGAAGAAGTCCTCATGTGAGGTGACAACCCATCAACTTAACAGAGCTGTAGGAAATCTTACTCTTCTTTGGCAATTCAGAACCCTCAGGAAGAAATTTGTCCTGTAATTATACAAGAAAACCCTGGAAGGTGTAGCACATCTGTGTTAACCTTGTCAGTATCCCCCTCCGTTCCCAATAATACCCAGGACCTCAAAGGAGCAATAGCATTACTCAAAATAGACTACTTCCTGCGCAAGTTGAATCTTGTCATGGCAACTTCTGCCCAAGGCTCTGTTTGAATTTGCTCTTTGGGGTATCTCTTTAAAAGACTCCCGGTGATTGGACTTTGTAAATATGAAGTGATGAGTCATCATGAGTTCTCTGTTCCTCATGCAACCTATTAAATTTCTGTGGCCTTTAGCAAAAGGGCGATGGGGAATAAAAGCGAAAACAAGAAGTCTTTACAAATCCATTCTTTTTGAAGTATGAAAATCAGGTAGCTTCCCCCTTGAATTTTATATATTAGTATGTAGCATATAATTAAAGGTAATTACATGTTTTGTTAATTACCTGACAGTATGATAAGTTAGACACAATTATTCTTAATTAAAAACGCAAACTCCCATCACTGGCTGGACCATGATTGCTGCAGTCCATAGTTTGGACTCGGAATGGCTCGCCTCTCCCTCCTGGCCTCTTTCTCTCCAGGTTGGTCCATTTCCTTCACAGAGTGCTGAACAGTCACTGGAGGTCAGAGCATATGTCCTAAAATCCATTCATTATAGATCCCGTGTTTGAAAGTTAAGATCGGTGATTTTCAAAGTGGGCATTGGGACCAGTTTGTCAATTCATGATTCAATTTAGTGGGCTGTACTCACGACTCTTTAAGTGAAAAGAGCACATAATAGGATAGAATTTTTAAAAACGTGTCTCTTGCTGTATATGTAATAAAGCATTTTAAAGTTATGTGTACTGTCTTTGTAATGTAAAATAATTCATTCCATAGGATGCGTTGCTCAATTCAATTGTTCATTCGCGTCTTTATTAAGTGTCTGACCTGGTTCAGGCTGGATGCTACTAGCCACATGTGGCTGTGGTATGCTTGGTATGTGGTGAGCTAGGACTTAGGTGTGCTCTATGTATAAATCCACAAAGTACTTCAAAACATTTAGATGGAAAAGGAATGTGAAACATTTGTGTAATTGTCATTATTGGTGCCATGTTGAAATGGTCATGCTGGATGGTTTGAGCTCAGGGGAATTAATATAGTTCATTTCAACTGTATTTTTACTTTCAACAGTAATAGATAGTCACAGTGACAGGCACGACAAGCCTTATGTTTTTGATCAACAACATTAGTGGGGACACAGCAGTGTGTAACAGCCACCAAGCCTTCTGTCCCTTGCTCTAGGGGGTAGGGCCAGGCAGTGGAACGTTACAACTTAGAATGCCGTGCTGGCCACTGTGGAGGAAGCAGGGTGAGGAAGGCCAGACGGCCAGGGGAGGCCGCACTGTGAATAGGTGACCTAGGTAAGTTTCCATTGGGAGCTGGAGACATCTGAACATGTCGTAGCTACCTGTAGCAGAAGCCAGGCCATCAAGCTGGGAGGGAGCGGGAGACAGAAAGGAGCAACCGAGCTAGATGGAGTGGCTCCTTATAGGACAGTCCCTGACTCCTACTTTAAATGACTCACTCCAAAAGCTAGCTGGAAAATAGCCTGTGGGTAAGGCCGGTGAAGAGAGTACTGGCTAATGCCAGGGAGACCTGATGAAGACTAGGGGATGTAGACTGGAAGTGGCCATTGAGGTGGTAATAAGTTACTGCATTTGGGACTGATTTATGGTTGAGCCCGAGGATTTTTCTAGTGGAAAAGTGGAGAGAAGAGGAGTTCTATCAAGGATGATTGGGATTGTGTCAAGCCGATTGGGTATTAGCAACAGGATTCATGGATGGATTGCTGGGCAAGGGAGCTCAACCCTTTTTAAAACTATTATTATTTTTTATGTCTGTGTTTGTGTGTGGTATGAATGCGCATATGTATGTGTGTTCATATATGTGTTAGTGCATGTGTGTGAAGGTGTGTGGGCACATGTGTTGAATTTATGTGGAAGTCACAGGACAATTTTAGGTGTCCTTCTTACGAAGGACATCTACTTCTTTTTGAGACAGTTTCTCAGTGGCCTGGAGATGACCAATTAAGCTTGATTAGCTAGCCATCAAACCCCAGGGATCCTCCTGTCTCTCCCCCCTCTGCTCTGGGATAACAAGCCTACACCTCCATGTTCTGTGCTTACAAAGCAGGCATTTTGCACATTGAGCTATCTCCCCAGCTCTCAACTGTGTTTCATAGTAAGCCAGATCTTTGATGCACTTAGTTAATTTGAAAGGTTGATAAACCCATCAAAGAATACCTATATTAGTAGAAGGTAGAGGTGATAGACTGACTTGTGGCTCAGGTTCAAACTCATCCTTAGTAATCTAGAGGCTGTGGTCACCACACCAGGCTATGATGCAGTCTATAATATTAAAATTGTATATTCTAAGTAGAGACATAAATTACAAAATCCCGAATCAGAGAATGTAGGAAAGGAAAAAGAAATCCCACAGTATTTTCTTGTTCGTCTCTCATTTCAGGCTATACCATGATAGAAGTGAGGTCGCATACGCTGGGGACAAATAAATGTGTGACCTTAACAAATAATAGTGTTGGCCTTTCCTTGCTGTGCCAAAATGCCCAAGAAAAACAAGTGGAATGGAGAAAAAGAAACTTTTTAATGGGGGAGGGTTAGAACACATTGAGGCCCTTTCTTTCTCTGTCTACATCATGGTTTTTTTGGTGAGCACACAACCTCATGTCTTATATCTCTCCATAGTCTTCTGTATCCTTCATGGATAGCATCTAGCTAGACTATTTTTAGAACATAACCCAATGTCCAGGGGCATTGCATCTGTGTGTGATATGTAGGTGAATGTTTGGGTGGTCACACCATACCATGCATATAGAGGTCAGAAAAAGGCAACCTGAGGTGTTGATTCTCCCCTTTCACCTTGTTTGAGACAAGGTTTTCATTGTTGCTTTGCCCCTCTGAATGCCAGGCTAGCTGGCCTGTGAGTTTACGGATTCCAGATTCCACCTTTCATTGCAGCAGGCCCATTGAAATTGCAGACACATGTGCACTGCCCATTACCTGGGTGCTGGGGATTCAAACTCCAGACTGCATAGCAAGTGCTGTTTTGTTTATTTATTTATTTATTTATTTTTGGTTTTCCTAGTAGGGCTTAGCTGGAAACTAAATTTCAGACTGACCTGGAATTCACTATGTAGTCTCAGGCTGGCCTTGAACTCATGGTGATCCTCCTGCCTCTGCCTTCCCAGTACTGGGATTGAAAGCGTGTGCTACCGTGCCTAGCTGCAGGTGCTTTTAGCCACTGACTCATCCCCTCAACCCTATAGGTATATTTTATACATAGAGCAGTTAGTTCTTGTGAGCTTGGCTTTTTCGTTCTGAGTATATATGTAATCTCTGTAGGGAATTTTAAGCAATAAGATGATCAGCCAAATAAAAAAGTAAAAGTGATCTAAACATCTGACCTTCAGAATAACACAAATAGCTCCTTTAGTTTTTTCTTCGTTTATATGCATTTATATATGTATATATACTTAACAAAATTCATCATATTGTAATTAAAAATTTTTAAAGTTTAATATCACACCTTGAAGAGTTTTTTGTCATAAAGTTTAGAGACTTTGTTTTTGATTTTTTAACGTTTTTTACTGGATATATATATATATATATAAATATATATATATATATATATATATATATATATATATATATATATATATATATATATATATATCACAACATACTCAGTATCATAAGTTATTAGAGAAAACCATTAAAACCAGGATGGCATTCCCTTTTATGCATTAGATATTCTCACCCCACCATGGCTCTTGTATTCTTTCTGCCACCTCTTCCACAAATTTCTCTGAGTCATAGGGGGTGAGTTTAAATTTTGCATAATAATTAGGTTTTTAAGAGTTTTTAAGAATTTGTGTTTTGGACAATTTTGGGCACCCTTGGTGCCTCTCTCCATTATCCTTCCATAGGATATCTGCCTTGCTGTGGAATAGCTCTTTTGCTCATCACCCCACTTCCTTAGAGGTTGCCTTAGGGCTCTCAGTGGTGAGTTTGAGGTGGTTCATCTCCTGCTTGGGTGTCCCCCATCAACTCAGGGCCACTTGGTGGAGTTCGGTTGTCCACAGTTCTCATTGATTTTTGAAAAATGCAGTCTCTAGTGGAGCATGAGATTATTTTTGGTTAATTTTAACTAATATTGCTAGTTTGGTGAGATTTTAAATGGTGTAGCCTTTTTGAAGACCTGTGGTTAGTGAGGACTTCTCCATGGAGATCAGGTTCTTGGTCCCCATTCAAGGTTGCTTTGGGTCACCATACCAGTCAAAGGTTCCCTGCTACTGAGCAGAACTCATAGCTAATTAGCCAGCTGCTGATTACCCACCTATGTTGAATGCCACTATTGCACGGATGGGCACTTCTTGACTTGCTGTCTGTGCCATATAGCAGTGTGTTCTGCATTCTCAGGCCATCAGTAGGTGTACCTTGAGAATGTCCCCTGCTTTCTCAGAATATTGTTGGTTTGGTTCCCCTGGCAGCTTGTGCATTGCCTTCTGTTATTACTTGGGCTAGCCTTCTAGAAGTTGGATTCATTTCCAGATTCAGATTCCAGGGTCTCTCAGTGTTGTGTGATATCAGTCTGTGGAGTCTTCAGCAATCGGATCTTATCTTTAGCCTGAGGTGGGTATTCAAGAGCTGTGACAGAAGTTTATTTTAGGTCTAGGGACAGTCCTTTGCCAGAGAGTGGCACTCCAGCCCATCAAGCACTCTTTGATATCTCTCTGCATTGTTGTGTCCAATAAACCCATAGGCCCTGAGGATAGCCCTGGGGACTTTAGGGAGCACCACCATTTGCAAGGGTTATGTGGTGTGCTCTCTAGGTGCAGTTCCAAAGAAGAGTGAGGTTGTATCCTTTCCTTTTTTTTTTTTTTTCTGTCAGTGTGAAGACTCAACAGGCTGGTCCCCATCCAACCCTGAATGGAAGAATTAAAAGGAAGGAAAATGTCCATGGGCTCAGTGTTGATGAAGACAGTGGTGAGGTTAGGGCTAAGATCTAGGGTTAAGCCATTGTCCCCAGTGGCAAGACTAGTATGCCCCCTCTCTCTTTTCCAGGGGGCAGGCTAGTATACCTCTCTCTCTCTCTCTCTCTCTCTATACATACATATATATATATATATATATATATATATATATGTATATTTATTTTGCTATTTCTAGGAATCTACTTAAAAACCATATTGCTGTCTTTGCATTTCTCTGGTTCTTGTCACAGCTGTTCAAAATGGAATCGATTACTAATATAAAATTCAATGTTTCAGACACCAGTGGCTTGTTTATTTCCCAGCCTATGTCCTGGTATGAATGTGGAGTGTGCTTTGGTTGTGTTTGGAAGCCAGTTCTTGGGTATTGTTTTGGCTCCTTCAGTCAGGTTTCCCATCTGTGAAATGGGACGAGAGCACCTGTGTTCTCAGGTCATTGTCATCATGAACACTACACAAAATAGTGTTGCTTAAGATGTCTGGGTTCAGAGCCATGGTTGGACGCTAAATCCTCCTCCTTCTTAGTTTGTCACCAAGAAGCATCTAGACTTTTCCTCATAAATTCAAAAACTAGTTCTTCTCCATGAAAGAGTTGGCAGATTCACAGATTTTTTTCAAGGGATCAAGTACTTTGCCCAGCACTTTATACACAACGCTCAGTAAATGTTGACACAGAAGGTGAGTTATTTTTATGACAACATGGTGCATGGTTCATGCAGTAAGTTCTCAAGGATATTAATTTTACTATTATTAAAATTTCAAGATAATAAAATATTGTAATGTCTTGTTTTATTAGAGAAAGCATAATAGAAATAAAAAATGAAACAGACATTCTGTCCCCTGGTCATGAGTTCAGATCCTGAATAGAAACAGGGTAGTAGTACAAACGGAAATCGTTTTCTGTCCTGACAAGGTGCCATCAGAGAGGATGTCCCCGGCCACCCTATGGATGTCCATGCCCTGTCTTTCTGTGGGGGTGTGGGGGGGTACACGTGTGTGTTTGGGTGTGGGTATATGCATGTGCCTGTGTGCCAAGGACAGCTTTGGGTGTCCCTTCCTGGGCGCCATATGCTTTGTTAGAAGACAAAGTTTTTCACTGGCTTCTAACTGACCACTTAGGTAAACTAGCTGCCTCTGAGTCCCAGGGATTCTTCTGTCTCTGTCTCCCTTGGGCTGGGATTGCAGGCAGGCACCATCGTTCCTAGCCATTCAGGGGATTAAACTCAGGTCCTCCTGTTAGCAAGGCAAGCAATTTACTGACTGAGCTATCTCCGCAGCCCCTGAGTCACCTTGTAGGTACATTATAGATTAGATTTGAGGATGACCCTTTAACAAGCTATGGCCTCTGGCTCCTGAGATCAAACTGAGGGACCTGGGCTTTTAACCTTTCTGAAACCTGAACAGATACGCATAGAAAGCTGTCCAGGACTATTGATGAGGTGATCTTATTAAAGAACCGATATACAGACTGTTAAGGAGCACTGGGGCTGGCCACCATGGTAAACATCTCTAACCCACATCCAAGAAGGTCGAAGCAGGAGAAATGTGAGTTTGAGGACAGCCTGGGCTACATATCAAGACTGTGTCTCAAAACAATGACACATAAAATTTAGGCTCATGCCCTGAGAGTATTTTGCATGAGCAACTTGGGCAGAAGCCTTATCAAGTATTTTGTGTGTGTGTGTGTGTGTGTGTGTGTGTGTGTGTGTGTGTGTGTGTGTGTGTGTGAGTGAGTGTGTGAAAGCCCTATCTATCTGGGGACCATGAGGAAGGCTCTTTCCCAGTATTCAGATATGTTTTGAGTAGCAGGGGATTGGCTTTATGGGCACATTTGGCAGGAATGGCCTTGACCTTGTTATTAAACAAAAGAGTATGTGGTGAAAACTCCTTTCCCTGAAATCTCCACAATCCATCATTTTCAGTGAGTGGGCAGTATATATTCATGGAGCGTAGTAACAAGATCTTTTTGTCTTTGTTCTTTCAAATGCATGCAATTTAATTTTTCTTACTGATGTATCATAATTGCAATTATGAAACTAGTGACCATGGGGCTGGGGGCACAGCTCAGTGGATAAAACATGAGGTCCAGAGAATGATACACATATGCATGTGGGGCTGTCTGGGGAAGGGCCAGGTGGCATGGCGACTTTAGGTGGAAAAGGGAGGCCCTGTCTTCTACAGACAGGGTTACCGGCTCCTGCTGCCTGTGCTTGTCAGGGCTCACCTTACAGTCAGCCCATGTTCTAGGACAAGAGGGAGAGATCCATCTTTTCTTTCCCACAGTGCCTGGGATTGAACCTAGGGCCCCATACCTGCTAGGCAAGTGCTCGACACTGAACAACATCCCTAGGCCTTTTGTGTTTTAATTTTCTTTTTTTAATATTTATTCATTTTCAAGCAGAGAGAGGGGGGGGTCTGGCTTATGTGGATACTGGGAAATTTAAACCAGAGCCTTAGGCACTGGAGGCAAGTGCCTTAACCGCTGAGCTATCTCTCCAGCCCCTTTCTTTTCTTTTCTTTTTTGAGACAGGTTATTGGTATGTTATCCAGGCAGGCCTTGAACTGGCCTCTGGAGTGGCAGGAAGTATAGAGTAGGGGTTGGAGGTCTATACCACCCTTCTCCATTGAGAGTGGATCACATGATAGAAGAATGCAAGGCCTTATTGACAGCAGTGTGAGAGGAAACCTGTCTGGCTTGTCATGTGACAGGCACTGAGCACTCTGAGACATATCCAAGCCATCTTCATTAGTGTCTTTAGTATGCAGGAAGAGATCCCATAACTTCCCACTTTGGGCCTTATGCAGTGAGGCAGTGAGCTAGTGTTCAGAGAACTGAACTCATTAATGAGTGGCTGAGTAGAGACCATGATGGTCTGGGCAGATGGAAGAGACATTCAAGGGTTTAGGAAAGAGCACTGCATATCGGAATACACAGGGAACATGCGAGAAGGGGAAAGAAGGCCAGCATGGTCAAAGCCCAGTGCTTGAGGAGAGGATGGAAGTCAGGGGCTACAGGCCCTTCAAGAAGGCCAAGCAACAGATGACATTGATTTGGACTGCAATGTTGATGGTGGAAAGGCAAAGAAGAGATGCTTAGAGGCTAAAATGAGGTTGCAGTCCTTGGTGGACCAAGGAGGGCTTATGAAGATGAATGAGCTTTTACAGATAACATGTAGCTTTCTTTACTTGTTGTGGTGCTGGGCTTTGATTCCAGGATCTTCTGTATAAAAGGTGAGAGTGTTCTACCACTAACCTGTGTCTCAACACCTAGACTTCTGAGATGAACCTCTCTGGATGGAGACACCAGTAGCTGAGTTAGGGGAAGGTTGGGGAGCCTAGATGTGAAATAGGACACTAATGAAGACGGCTTGAATACGTCTCAGTGTTTAGGGAAGAACCACTTCCATATATATATATATATATATATATATATATATATATATATATATATATATATATATATATATAGATATATATATAGATATATATATATAGATATATATATCTATATATAGATATATAGATATATATATATCCATACATTTTTATGTATGTGTCTACATTTTATGGTAAAAGTGAACTTGCACATGATCTTCCTTTAAGTGTCATACTTATTCAGAAAGACCTGCTCTTACCCTTCATCCTGATATTTTGTTCAGGAAACACCATTGCTGGAGAGCATAGGAAGAAATTAGCTTGGAGAAGCGAGACTATCAAAAGGCCAACAACAAACAATTGTGTATTCCACAATTTCTCACAAGTCGACAGAAATTGGTCCCAACAAAAATAAATGAGTATTTGGTGATATAATGGTGAGGCGTCTCTTTCATTATTGGCTTTTTTAGCGTTGGTAGGTTTTTCTGGCTTGATCATTTGTGCCATGGCTACCTTTCCTTTGTGCATATTTGTATGGTTTATCTACAAATGAAAATGTCAATTTTATTATGTCATTTAAAATTAAAAAAATAATTAGTATGGATGAACACAGGCTTAAAGAAAGCCCCTGGTTATGCTGAAGATGGGGAAGGGCAGAAAAAGAAGGTGTAAGCATATGCCAAAAAGATGAGGAACTCTATGCCCTCCCCAGCTCTGGTGTGTGACTATTAGTTATAGCATGTGTGACTGTCTGAGGCACATGTGCAGAAGCCATGCCTGTGTCATTAGATGCAAGGTCCAGTGGTTTTCTAGGAAGTCTGTAAAAATGTAATATTTCCCACAAAGAGCGATGGAGTATTTCACCTGGTTTCATAGATTCTGCAATAGTGGACATTAATGAATGTTTTAAAATTGTGTTTCCCTGGGTTTTGTTTTCAGTGCCCAGAAAAGACACCTGACCATTCAACCCTACTTGAGAAATGCCAGGAACAAAAGAAGCCTTAGGCCTAGGGGAGTTGAGATAGCAAAATGGGATTTATTTTTCCAGTGGTCCATGGTATTGATTTTGTTAATTCACAATTGATGGTTGCTTTTAGGATTGATACCCACCATGCTCATATAAGGAGATTGCTGGGACATAAATTGCACTATTGTCTGTGGAGCAAAAACAAAAAGATTTCCTAAATATGTACCAGGAGGGAACTGTTAGGTTAAGACCCTACCTGGTATAGTGAGAAGACAGTCAGGGACATCATTTTGCAGCTATTATAAAAGAACATAGGCCTTTACATACTGATGTGGAAGTATCTCTTGTATATACCAGTCAATGAACAAGTTGGTGAATTGGGAAGACATAACTATAAAGTAACTAAATAAAAGAAATAAGCATGGAGACACACACACACAATCATGTATGTGTAGAATCCTTTTTAAATGGGTAACAGTAGTTGTTTTGAGGCAGTGAAACCAGTGGGGTTGGATTTATGTTTCCTATGAACCTCCTTGTGTTGCTTGAGCATGGATGGTGAGTGTGATAACCATTTAAGCAGTTTCAGAGTATTCAAGAACATACTGTTAATACCCAAAACGAGGGCAGCAACCTCTACTGAAATCGATCAGATACTGGTTTTGATGATGTCTCTTTTAAATCCTGGCTTTTAGTAAAAGTGAAAATCAGATAAGATTGCTGATTGATTTCAAAGCCCAGTGATAAGAAACAGTCCATTCAGCGCTGATCACCGGGTCTGACTCTGCCTGTGCAGCTTGTCTCCTGTGATGCTAATTCTCATGCTTGACCTCCACCATCAGCACATCCACAAGAACATTTTTTATGTGACTGTCCTGTAAGACTCAGCCTCTGCTGGCTTAAGCAAAAAGAGACGATCTCCTGATAGAAGCCATGAGCTCCCGTGTAGACGTGGATCCACTCAGCCCAAATCCGATGCTCACCTTCCTCCCTCTACTGTCTTTTGAGTTGACCCACTTGTAACAGGATTTCTTTCCTGGTGGTGAGGCACTCCTAGGGCCACAGTGAAAGGTGCATGCAGCCTCTTGTTTGTGCTCTGCGGGGGTTGCCTTGAATCTTGTGCCTCTAAACATCTTAACCAAGGACCTTAAGGTGACACAGCTGGAACATTGGCCTTTGTCGTAAGTTTTCCATTTTAAGTACCGTAGACATTGAAACCCCACTTCATCTACTATCCACTGGGTTCTGTAGACCTGGGAACACCAGGATGCATATTATATTACATAGATCCCATGGAGCTCAAGTGTGGGAGAGAAGACTCAGGCACCAACGTGGACATCTCTTGGCATGTGAGATACTGTGAACTGCCTCAGATGCTCAGTTCTATCTGGGATAATTAGTAAGAGACTCTTAAGAAAGGTGAGCCAGGCATTGTAGCTTCTGCAAGGAGTCCCACTTCTCCAACAGATAAAAAGCAGGACAGAAGGGTGCAGGCACGCAATTCTAATTCTCATCTGATTTGGTCCTCTGCCTTCAGCTGGCTCTTATCCTGCACCCCTGCTGTTCTCAGCTGACAGCCACCGCCCGCCCGTGCCTGACATCCCAGCTTAGAAGAGCCATACATCTCAGTCCTTGGCCACTTCTTTGGCCTCATTCATGGAATACTCTGTATTGTTATTCCCTCCCTTTGCCTGTTCCTTTCTTGCTCCAGTCTGCTCTGCAAAATCCAGTCCTACTAGGGAGCAGCAGTCCCCCACCCCCCGCTCTGGTGGTGCAGGGGCTGCGTTCAAGGACAGTTTGTCATCAGATATGATATAATGGAGGCAGACTGGGCCTGGAGGGCATGGGCTTGGTATTAGAATATCAACCTACTGTTATGCTGGAAGGCACAATACTCGACTCTTGAACCTGGCAAGGTAACTGAGAAAGCGGCTTGATGTATGGCTGGAGTGCCAGGGAGGAAAGGTGACCACCCAGGTGGCTACTGGAGGTTGCCATCAAATTTTGTTACGGTAGTATTAGGGTCAGAGGTCACACTGCCGCATCAGCTAGATGTGTGGGAAGGGGGACAGTGGCACCTGCAAAGAAAATTACCATTTGATTGTTAGCTGGGCTTCCTAGAGGCTCCTTGCAGGTATTTCTTAGAAAGTGAGCTTGAACTCTGGCCCCATCTTGATATCACATTGTATGTTTCTTCTATAGTCCTGAATTTTGGCACTAGTAGGAAGGGCACAGGGACACAAGATGTCAGGAGCCTGTGCACCCTTTGACCATATCCACTGCGCACCAGGAGGAATGAACAGTATAGAGCAGGCAAATCCACACCTGTGTGTGAGGCCAATGTCTGTGCTCAGAGCAACATCCCTTCTGCAGGTGCTGTGTCTGCCATCAGGAAGATTATCAGCCTGCTATGGTTGTCTTCAGGCCCAGAAATGAGCTTCAACTGAGCAGTTCTGGAAAATGCATCATGCTTGATAGCACTGAAAGCATTGGGAAGACATTCGTGAGCTCTAAGGATTCCAAATTCCAGTCAGAAAATATACCCAAATTAATTGACCCTTTAATGAGGGCCATTGCTCTTTATCCAGAAATAGTCAGTGTAGCAATTAACTACAGGTTGTAGATATTAGTGTCATAATGAAGGACCGAGAAGAAATTTCTAGGTTTTAAGAGAAAAGGGAGCCTGGATACTTTTGTGAAAAGAATGGGGTAACTGAAAGACACAAGCATGGAAACTTCCAGGTCTCCTCTATTATAACTGAGGCTATCTCAGGGTCTGTGGTGGGTTGTCCCAGGACCCCTTCTTAACCAAAATCTAAGACTGCTCACTTGTGCCCCATATGTAAATGCTACCGTATTTGTCTGTAACATACCTATGGCATATCTTCCTATATACTTTAAATATCATTTGTTCCTTATAATACCAATTACAATATAAGCCTAGACAAATAGTTGTTATACTATACTGTTTAGGAAATAATGGTCAAAAAGGAACACATACATACAAATGCAATTTTTCTTGAACATCTTTAGCCTAAAGCGAGTTGACTCCATGGACACAGAGGGAGTGTGGCAAAGACCACATAGGTTTTCTCACTGCTCCTGTAGCCCATCCTCCAGAGAACCACAAGTGGGCAGTGAAGTCAGCCCACCTATGATGCAGAGAGCAGTGCCTAGAGAACTGTCTGTGATCTTCCATTTTCTGTGCAGTAAACTTTCTCAATGCACTTATTCCCAAAAGTTCTCTTCATTATCATGCCATTGGTCATTCTGTGCACATCAAATGTTGATAAATACAAACCTGCCTTGTTGGGGGGGGCTTTGATTCTTGGGTATCTATCTGACTTGTCTTTAAGTGACTCTAAAATCTCAGTGGATTGACAACCTGTCTTTTAAGAGTCTTCGGATTCCTGATTTAGAACATGTAATGGGTGCTTTATAATTATTTCACAAGTAAGACCCTGAAGCTTTTATGAGTATAAGAACAATGTCATATGTCTGTCCATCTCCCCTGCCATTATTGTACACATAGGTCTTGTCTGGATTTGGGGGACTGTTTTGACAACTCAGCCACCATGTCCCAGTGCATGGATTTGGGCTTAAATCTTTTCAGAGCACATTAATAGATAGAAGTTTCTCTCTGTAAGGTTTTTTTTTCCCTCTTTGTCTCCTTTCTATTTTTTGGTAGATGAGCAGGCTCTGTCTCTCTGTGGGAAGCAGCAGACAGCTTCAGCTCGTACAAATGTTATATCCACATGAGGAACGTAGCCCCAGAGATAATCACATGTACCAGTGATCCCTCAGTGGATTCAACTGCACGTGAGATTCTTTGAGCAAAAGAATTAAGCTTTCTTGTTAGTTCAAAAATAGTACTTTTTTGGCCAACTCTGGGATGGATGAAGTGTTATGGATGTCAATCTAGATTGAGATCTCTGGCATGCTCACCGCCCCCATCCCCCTCGGCCCCATTTTTGTGTCATTCCAGCTTTAGAGTGTATTTCTTCTTCAAATGCTTTTGTTTTTCAAATGGTCACACCAGAATGTGTGGGCAGTAATATTTTTCCTTTTTTTCAAATGAATTAAAATTATCCCCATACTTTTTTTCCCAGCAAATATGAGTCTTTAAGAAGCATTCCTTAATTCTTCTTTCTTTCTCTCTTCCTACATCTATATTGGCCTAAAAGGTCCCAAGATACATTTCTGTTAGAAAGAGGTATTTAAATAGATGGGTGCAGCCAAATTATTGCTTCATATCTTGTACTTGGGAGGGAGGAGATATTACTTGCCTAATGGCATAATAATTGACTTTTCACCCCCTGTTGCTTTAGAAGAATACCTTGTATACCTAAGAAGGAGCCAAAGACGAAACCTGACAAATCAAGAAAATTTATCAGTCACCTCCCCAGGGCACCTGCCTTGTCCTGGTCTCTTCCCAAGGAATCTGATCTACTCGATGTTCCCCGCATGTGAAACAAAATCTGTCCAGTTTGTAACACACTCGCCCCACCCACCATTGCTAAGACTTGATCACAAGATAAAACTGGGATCCCTCTTAGTTAAGACAGAATTTCTCTTCATTGCATGCATTAATTCTTCACGTAATATTTTTACCCTTGTTTTCCTCCTGGATATAAACCTTTATTTGGCAGTTTATTGAGTTTCTATGGTGGGATTGACATTTTAGGGCACATACATACATAAGGAATTTTGGAAGTAATTAACCCCCTTCCTCCATTCTGGTGGCTTTAACAACTACCAAGTCCTAATGTCACTTTGATTAAATTTTATTTTATTTTTTTATTTTGGGGATTTTGTTGAGCAGCCTGCATGTAGTGACTGGGTCTGCCTTGTCTTAGAGGTACATCACTTTTGCACATCGGAATTAACAATTCCAACACCCTGAAAGGCTGACAGCGCTAGTAAGCTTTTAATTCCATGGAATTTATTGCTTGCTGTATTTCCATGAATTTATAACGCTTTGATTCTTAAGAGCCCCATTTAATCAGTTTTGTCTGGCACCAAACATAATAAACAACTTGCTGGTGAAAAAGTGCCACTTGGGGGAGGCTGCGAACAAGGAAGTTAAGTGCTTCTGCCACCAGCAGTTTCTTCGCTGTGTTTTTCATGAGCCATAATGTACTTGGCTGGCTTCAGAGCGGTGGTTAAACACAGTGACGAACCAAGCCCACTCCGACACTCCGAGCTCAGGCTTTGCTAGGTGTTTTTGCAAAAAGCACAGAAGAAATCTATGCTTTTAGCCTTATTTTCCCCCCTCCTTTGACTTAATGGCTTCTAATACTTTTTCATTATCTTTACCTTAATCTCTAGCATATGATTTATGGACTGGAATGGTGAGTGATATTAGTGGGCTAGAACAATCATTAGAGCTGTTAAGGAACATTTATTGTTTATTTGGCTGGCTGTCTATAAAAGTACACATGATGGCCCTAATAGCAAAATATCAAATTATCAAGTGCTTTAAAGCAGAAAATGTCATTTGTTTCTCAAAACTGCACCAACTTTATATAATTGCCCTTTTAATTATCCCTAGTGGCCCATGAAATTTGCAAAATAGAGCATCAAAGGTTTGATTTACTTACATGTTGCACTTTGGCGGGATTCTTAATGAATATTGTTTAGCCCTAATGCTGGGATGAAATTTGTAAATGTTTATGGTGAGGGACTTAACTCAGCAGAGTGGCTGGGGGTGGGGGGAGGCAGTCATAAAACAGAATCAACCGGGTTTCTCAGGATGGAACAAGATGGCTATATTCTTGGACCTAACATTTTGAAGAATCTTTTTATAGTGATTTTATTACTAATTCCAGTCTAGATGAATGCACATTAGGGGTTGCCAGGCCTTGTTTTATTTTCTGCCTTGTTAAGCTATCTTCCCTTAGCTTTCCTAGAGCCTCTGTGGAGGTCATTTGTTTGTTTCCCGGCCGGGTTGCATCAGGGCACCTGTTTCTTCAGAAATGGAGACGGAGATGGCATTTTGAACCTGACCTCTAAAAACTTGTCTTCCGAGATGTTTTCTGCCACGGCACTTGCGTGGGCTGATTACAAGACTGCGTGTTTCTTAGTAGCTCAGGAAGCAGCTGAGCATGCAGTATGCGCTTGATGGTTCCTGGAACCCTTTGGTGCCATCTTCCTAGAAGTTGTGTGTCCACCGTCTTGTGTCAGAAATGAAAAGCAAGAATCTGCTCTGAGTAGCCCTGGGCCCAGGATGCATGTGCTGGAGGTACAGATGCAGACTGAGTTTCCATCTCTCTGCCTTCCTTTCTTTCCAAGACTTTTGTCTTCCCTCGTGGGGCTCAACTGTGGGGCCACACCTTGAGTAATGTAAGAAGCAGCGCTACAGGCCACTGACAGCAAGACCCTGGGGTTTTTGATTACCGGCTGGCTCTCCAAGCGCAGGAAGCACTATTGCTTCTCACTGATAGAGATATTAAATAATCCTGCCGGGGAGGCGGCACCTGTGGACTATCACTTGTTCAGCATCCCCAGGTTGACAGGGCACCAGTGATAACCGCCTGGTGGGTGTGGTGTGCCTCCTTGCATTTTCCCGGTCCCTTGATGAGAATGTCACTGGGGACAGAATCAGGGGACTGGCAGAGTCCATACGATTACCTCTCTCATTTCCCCTTTATCTACTTTCTTGTCACTTGGTTGGAGGGGCTGATGTGACCTGTCTTCTCAAAACCTTGTTAGTTGTTGCCTGGTAACTTGCTCTTCTCAAAGTGATGGTACAAAGATACAAAGATTGATTCCTCTGACCATCTTCTTTTACTTACTGAGCTTATCATTTTATGAGGGCTTCTTCATCATACCTCGGCCACCTGCCCAGTCACCCCCAATCCTCTGAGGCTCATGCCTCTTCCTGGAAGCTCTGATTTAGCACTTGCCACTCCTTAGGAGCCTTAAACACTCCAGCTTGGTCTTTGTCATATGACTGTATATGACTTTTAGAATTATATTCTGCCTCCTTTATCTAACTGATAGTAATTTAGAAGCTGAAATAATTTTAAAATTGTTAACACAGAGGCCTGTTTTAAAAAAGCAATCTGTGAGCCCTGTCTACCAGCAATGGTGGTATTCGCCTGGTTCAACTCTTTGTCTTATATTATTTTCCATAAGCATACCCCTTCCTGTTGTCTTGTACAAACTGTGTCTCTTGTCTTTCTTTTTATTCCAATGCCTTCAATACTACTGGGGTTGTTTGTTGCTGTTGTTTTTGAAGCAGGGTCTCATTCTAGCCCAGGCTGACTTGGAATTCACTCTGTAATCCTAGGCTGGCCTCGAACTCACAGGGATCCTTCTACTTCAGTTTCCTGATTATCTTGCATTTTATTGATTGATCGATTTAATTTTTTTACATTCTCTTTGATCTGTGTCAACTGTACCTATTTCTATTTTCAAATCTCTTTTTCTGTGAGGAGGAGCGCACTCAGAAGTCTCAGACTGGTGTTGATGAATGCATGCTGCTAAGGTCACACTCATGTGTGGTGTCAAGGTGAAGCAGACGTATAAATTTATGTCATCTTCTCCATGTTTAATTTAAGTCAGTTAAGGCTTTCCCTTGCAACTCATAATGTAGTATAATAGCATGACTTAGGAGATGTCTCCCAAGTAAAACTTCTGATGCATTTATGGTTGGGATACCACAAACTGGATCTTCAGTTCAGAATTCTGAGCTGGACAGTCACATTGAACCTTGCCATTGTGTACCTAGGACTGTAGATGATGTCTGATCTGGAAAGAGTGTGAACCCCTGGGGTTTGGGAGCTGTGAGTTAGTACATTTCAATACCTTCTCCCGGGATTGTCACATTCCAGGCATCTTATGTGGTACCTTTTCCTTGTCCACTGATACATATCTGTATTGAACCTTGTGGTTCCAAGAAATCACCCCCCCCCCCGTTGTTAAACTTGAACCTACCAGATGACAGGTCTCAGAACCAAGCCTTGTCACTGCACTTGTGCCTCACTTTATGTAGAGACAACACCAGAGGCCTTTGACCTCCCTGGCCCATTGCACTTTGAAGGTTTGCTCTTACCTTCTGATACCTCATCCAGGTTTCCTGGGTATTTAAGAAATGAGCTGCCCCCACCTATGGATGCCTGAATGGGATTGTTGTCACTTAGCACTCCTCTCCTCCATGGCTCTGGTGAGGTTTGTCTTCCTGTTTTGGGTGACATCATCTCAGCTCTGGTTCTTCTGTTGTCAGTCCACCCAATATGCCACTTGTAGGCTGTGGAGTCTGAGAAGGCAGGCCTCTTCCTGTCCTGAGGTGTTCAATGCCACTCTGTGTGTAAGAGACAGCACCTTCCTTGTCCAATGGGTGCTTCCAGGTCTTTGCCTCCCACTTGGATGTGAGGGTGACAGAAGAGCCGAGAGTATCTGTGTGAGCTGTGATGGATCGAGTCCTGGACTTGCTTCAGGGTTTACTACAGAGGTACTTCAGAGGTGGTCAGCCCCTCACTCTGTTTTCTTACAGTCTTTGCTTCATGCCCCACCTTTCTCATCAGATCAGTAGAGGCCTGGCACAGCGTTAATACAGTATATATGTCCAAATACCTGACAGAAAGCAGCTTAAGATGGGAAGTTTATTTCAGATTACAGTTCTAGGGGATACAGTCCATCATGGTAGAAGAAAGCAGGGGCAGGAGACAGCCGGTCACGTCACATCCAAAGAAGCAGAAAGTAGATGGTGTGAGGCCAAGGCCCGCCCCCAGTGACCAGCTTCCTCCAGCAAGGCTTTCCTCCTACACCTTCCCAAACAGCACCACTCGCTGGGGGCCATGTGTTCAAACATATGAGCCTGAGAGACATTTCCCATTCAAACCATAGCACAGTGTTCAATTACATTTGGCAATACTCTTGCTTGTGTCCAAAGTTATTGCTGGACTAAAGAGACGAAGTCCAGAAGTACCACAAGAGAAAAAATAAAAGAGATTTTTTTCTCTATTTTCTTTTTTAAATATTTTATTTATCCATTTTCAAGCAGAGAGAGAGAGAGAGAGAGAGAGAGAGAGAGAGAGAGAGAGAGAGAGAGAGAGAGAGAGAGCACCAGGGCCACCACCTTGTGGGTCTGGCTTATGTGGGCCCTGGGGAATTGAACCCGGGGCCTTAGGCACTAGAGACAAGTGCTTTAACTGCTGAGCCATCTCACCAGCCCTTTTTCTCTATTTTCTTTATCAGCCTCTGTTAGATTCCCAGTATAATGATCCCACAGAGCAGAGCTAGACTTTCTTTGAACTTTAGAGAGGGAGTTTTGCCATATGTACCAGATCAGACTGTAAAATCTAATGAGCTCTGCCAGGTAGGGTTGCACCTGCCTATAATCCCAGCACTTGGGAGGTTGAGGTAAGAGGATCTCAAGTTCATGGCCATCCAAGGCCTGAACACACATAAAGACTCTGTGAGTCTGGATCTGCACCCCAGCTTATTACCTTCCCACCTATGTGATCTTATGCCAGCTACTTGACTTTGGGCACATCTTTTTCCTAGTCTGTCAAGAAGGAACATTGTGTCACTTACATAGGTAACTATGAGAATTACATACAGCATTGACTAGAAAAGCAATAGCACAGAGCCTCAACATTCATAAGTGGTGCAAGTATTTTTTCATACCACTGAGTGCCTGCTGAAACATAATGATCAGTCAGGCAATTTGGTACCTGCTGCTGATCTCTACTGAAGGAGTAGCTTTGTGCTTGGAAATCCAGAGCTGAAGGCTGATGTCATGTTGAGATGGGAGCCTTCCTGTCCCTTCAGTACAGAGTATAGCAAGACAGCCAAGGGAGGATGAAGGCAAGGTGCCAAAGCAATTAGAGAATTCAGTCCGATCCCCTGATTGCCAGTGTTGTCAAGAGTTCTTGGACTTCTGAACTGAACTTAGCTCTCTAAAAGGTCATTTGAGGCTCCCTGTGCTTGGTGTCAAGATTGTGTGGGCCTTGCATTTCTCATTTTCATCTGACTGCATTTTGAAACTAAGGTTTTTACATTTGTTGGCAGCTTACCATGAATACTTCATGGGTCTTGGGAATTGATGTATTTCGTTTGGTGTCTTTGTCCAGGACATGTCTGCAGATATCTAATATCTGTGATAAAGTGATAAGAAAGGTGGGGCTGGATCTTGTGGTCCCAATGTACAAATTGAAATGTTCATTCACCTTAGGGTATAGATCCCCAAACGCTTTCCCCGCGGAACTCTCTAGACCTAAATCAGTGTCATATGTTCTTCTAGACAGATGCTGTGTTGGTGAGCACTCTGATTACTATAACCGAAATCCTCGAGAACAAATTAATGGAGGGGAAAAGGCATAGTCCATGGTCGCTTAGCCAGAACATAGGACCTATCATCAGAGTGTCTCTAAAGCAGAGAGAAACAGGAAGAAACTAAGATGTTCCTAAGGTCCTGCCCAGTGTCACCTACCTCCCCCTACCTTCTAAATTTTCTGGAACCTTAAAAAGCAGCACCACCAGCCTCCCAACACATGCATGAGCTTTTCAGCAAGACTCTTGATATATAAACCCCAAGAGTCGCTTTCTTCAAGTCTAGGTTCCTTTGAGTGCGTTCAGCCTCTTGTTATTAGAGAGCATTTCAACAGCTCTGTGGGAAGTGACTGAGTATCTATTAACAGCTTCCATGGAGTAGACATTGGACAGGTGGAGAGGCTTTGTGCAGAAGCACAGGTAACAGTCACACTCTCAGAGATCATTTCTCTAACTCCTCCAGATTCAGTAAGGCCCCTGATTATGTGTTTGCATAGCAACGTGTGTTTTCCTAGTGCGCTTACAAATATAAGTGATTATTTTTGAAGCATCGCTTTTTTTTTGTTTCTTTGTGTGTGTGTGTTTTGTTTTTTTTTAAGCAAGTTCCTCGAAGGTCAGGAATAGTATCCAGTCCTGGATGTCTAGCACATCCCATGGGAAATGGCACGTGATAGGACTTGATATTCATAGTTACTAACGTTGAGAAGGAAGATCAAGTTTTTGTTTTGTTTTGCGTGTGTGTACGCATGTCTTGTATGTGCTTTGTGTGTGGTTGCACGTGAACATGTATGCACTTGCACATGGAGTCCAGAGGGTGACTTCATGTGTCTTCTTCAGTTGCTCTTCACCTTATTTTTTTTTTTTGAGATGGCATTTCTCACTAAGCCTAAAGTTCACTTGTTTAATAGTCAAGCTAACCTACAGGCCTCAGGGATCCTCCCATTTCTGACTCCTAATCACTGAAATCACCAATGGGAGCCCACTACTACACCTGGCTCTTTCTTGGGTGCTGGGGATCTAAACTCAGGTTCTCATGCCTGTGCCACAAGTACTTTATGGAGCGAGCCATCACCCTGATCCAAGAACAAGAATTTTTATTCTTTACTCACTGGATGTTTTCCATGGTGGACTGTGTTTCAATTAGGATGGAGTATGGGTGCATTGAACAGAAATCTGGCTATAGTGATTTAATCCAGGGATTAGAAATTATATTTTATTTGGTGGGGTGTGGGAAGTGCAGGGCAGTAGTGAGAAGAGAACACCAGAGAAGGTTTCAGACATCATGGGGTCTCTTCGGTTTCTCCTTCAGCTGCCCAGCTATGCTGTTGTCCACGCCAGTAGCCATGGACTGCCTTGAAAGGAACAGTCATGGTTGTGTTTCATTACAACTTCCTGAAAATGGACTCCAGGTCCCTGGGTTTATCAGCTGGAAGAGGGGTGTATTTTTTTAATAAGACAGGCGGTCTAGAAGCAGGCCATCCAGGGCAAGTACAGCTAGCCCCAGGGCTCCTCAGAGACAAGGCCTCATCCTGGATTTCCATCGTCCATGTTTAGCTCATGGCTTTCGTTCTACTGATCTCCAAGTGACCCTGTGTGCACAGTGACATGAAAGGTGTGCTTCAGGGCCGGGAAGAGGTGAGAGAACAAAGGACAAAGAGGTTGCTTCTTTCCAGATTCTCTGATTTCTCTAAGTGTAATATACCGTATGGGATTTGCCTTTGAACTTTAACTAGAGTTCCCCTCCCATAGATATCTATCAGTATTTCATCAGCCAAGGCTGTGTCACAGGGCTGATTCCAGTGACAAGAAAGCTTGCAATGGGAAATGTTTGATTGGACATGTGGTGGGTGGTGAGGAAGGAGGAACGGCAGCCTCGTGAGGAACTATGGAGGTCTGCTTTGCTGTGGCTTTGAGCTTGAACTCCATCCACAAGTGCTTCCCATCTGGGCATAGCCCTGTTACCTGTCACAGGCGCTGGGTAAGCACCTTTGTAGGTTAAATTCACCTCTTGTGCTCACTGTTCCATAACCTTAGCCTTATATTTCTCAGCTTTAAAATGGAAGACAGAAAAAAAAAGAAACATTCTTTTATAAATAAAAACATCCCCTCTTGTCAAAGAGTGATAAGAAAAAAAAGTAAAATGGAAGACAAGTTGTACCTGCTCTCTGGAATTGGTTGGGATAAGTTTAAGAAGGTGTACGAAGGAAGCCTTTGTACAAATATATAGTGAATGCTCATTAAGTAGTACATTATCATCTTCCCTATGATGTTTGTATCTCCACGTGATCTTTCCAACAGTGATTAAAATAGAGGGACTCAAATGAGCTGTGAGGGATGGTTGGGGGTGTTCTCACTAAAAACAGAGGAGCTCCAGACGATGGTGAGAATTTCCAATTGGAATCCAGGTCAGAGTTTGAGAAATGTGGCAATAGGACATTGAAAAAATAGTTTCATAAATCTTAGCTATTTTTGGACCTTCCCAGCTACTCTTGGTATAGCATTCCTTCCTATTTTGTAGAGTGCTGTGTTCAGTTCCCTCAATAGGTATTGCTTCAGGTGGGAACACTAGCTGTCGAAAGCCATGTGACCTTGGTGTGGTGAAAGCACCATGGGCCTCTCTTTGCAACCAGTGTAGGTGTAGAGATTTGATGCAGTGAGCAGAGGATGGAGAACTCACTGTGCCGTGTGCTCCTGGTCAGCCGAGGTGCCTCCTAATTCAAGGGAGTGCCTTTGAGCGTCTCAACCCCTTTCCAGCCTCTATGTGAGGTCTATTGGACATGTTTTCTGTCAGCTTTCCTTTTGTGAATGGCATCCTGCAGCTACCCCAAGACTCAGACTTCAGTTTGTAAATGGAGTTCTTACCGTGGGGCTCCATGTCTGCTGGGTCAAATCAGGAAAATGAGCATCTTGTTGATGAACCCTTGCTGGGTTTATTCCTACCACCAGTCACACACTCCAGTACCTACCTCAGTGTCATTTTTTAAAAAGCAAAAGCCAAGCTTGAAATTAGCAGAGCCCCAGCGGAAATTTCTTCTCCAGATCCATTACGCAGGAGATGAGCTGGGTAAATACCGAGGACGCTCCCATTTAGACTCTGACCCGCACTCAGCGAGGGGAGTGATTTGTTTCCCACGTTGGTTCTGTGCCTACCTTTTTGCAAACCTTTTAATTTAAAAGAGACAGTGATTAATGGTGCTTTTGATCCGCTGACTTTTTTTTCTTTTAAAGGGCAGCCTCGTTCTTTTCTACATAAATTTGATGTGGAATGTAAACCATAAGTAGAAAGATGATATTGCTTATTTATTTCCAGAAGCATGAGGCAATGAATCCCTAACTCTGGCCCCAAAGAGGAGTTTCCCCAGCTGTGATAGTTACAGAGGCCCTGGGATCAAATCTATTTTTTTTGTTGTTGGGTGCTGAGGCTTCCATGTCTGGGATGGAATGTAGGGACTTGCCAAATATTTTTAGGATGAGCAAATGGATGGATAAATTTAAAAATAACACTTGATAGTCAGAGCTTGGTATAAAGACCATTTTTAAAAGGTGTGTTTCTGAAGTAGCTTGTGTGTCTTCATATTGCACAATGATGCATCTTCTAGAGGTTGTGTGTTGAGTTCTGTTCCTGCGGTAAATGTAGTTCTCAGTGGAAGATATTTCAGCTTGGTCCCCTCAATAGTGATAGTAACCATACTACCAGTATCCTGGCTGCAAAGTCATTTTGAAGTCCATGACTATTTTCATATTTGTTTTGCGCTTCTCCTCAGTAGCACACAATGGCAATGTCTACAGAGCACAGAGGCTCTGTACTTTTTTCATTTTGTGGGCAGGTAAGTGCTGATAGTTTAGAAGTGGAAACAATCTTCCTCCTCACAGAACATCAGAAATTAGCAAAGGTAGATTCTGTTATGATATTTTGGTCCAACTTTCTCAGGAATGCTCTCTACCCCAGTAATTTGCCTGTTTTTTTTTTCCTAATGTAACAATATCTGTGGGAAAAAATTAGGATTAGTTTTATTTTCTAGTTACAATACAAACCTAAAGTCAAAAGATGTTTTAATGTTAAAGTCAAAAGATGTTAATGTTTTATTTTATAATGAAAAGAGTAATAATTTATGAATAGTGGTATTATTTATACAGATTTATTAAACATTGAAAAGATCCTAAAATTTCCCATGGTGTACAGTCAGTAGTGAGAGCATCCAGCAGCTTGACAGTGGCCTGTTATCCCCCAAAAGTGACAAGGCCGATACCATCTTTATATTAGTGATGGCAGCGCTTTCAGCCTACCTGGATGTTTCTGGAAACTCCTGCTTAGCTTATTGAAGGCATCTACAGTGAGGAGATGCAGTGCTCATGGCTTAACAATTTCCAAACTTTCTGGGTAGTTTGCACTTAGGAGTTTAGGATCCAAGGGTGTAAAGCTCCTTGGAGGAGGGGTGCACCTCATTTTTTATCTAATTGGCTTTCTGTTTTCATAACTGACTAGAGAGGCAGTGGGCTGATCACATGGAGTCCTCATGCATGTCCATTCTCACCTCTGTCATGCATACCAGGAATGCATTTGCCCCTTGATGCCTCCTTCATTCTCTAGGGTGTATTTCTGCCTGATAAATTCATGTGAAAGTTAGTGTCAATTTCCTACACACAGGTACCTTCTTGTCTATAATTCACTATGAAAATAAAGAAAGGAGGGCAGTGGGGGGCAGGGGGAATGGCTTTGTCAGTAAACTGCTTGCTATGCAAGCATGAGGACCTGAGTTCAGATCCCCAGCACCCTTGAAATGCTGGCTGTGGTCGTGCCCAGGAGGTGGAGATAGGCGGATCCTCAGGCCAAGCTGCCCAGCTAGACTAGTAAATGGTCCATCTCTGGCGGGGTTCAGAGAAACGATCACAGTAAGTAAGTGGAGGAGTGACAGAAGGAAACACCTGGCATTAGCTTCTGGATTTCCACACATACATGCACTCATATGTGTGCACAGCAATCATGAAAATGCTGATAGACACACATACACCACATACATGCAAGTAAGTAAGCAGATAAGTAAAGGAAATCAACAGAATGATTCTGGACCATTTTGCGTTTTCCCTGACTTCTGCAAGTCATCTTTCTAGGTTGGGCCAGGATCCTATCATCTTTCTCATTAGTTGTTTCCTTTGAGTTTTAGTCTTTGGTTCCCCCACATTATGAGGTACCAGAATTAATCCAAATATGTCACAGAGCTAACTAAATGCATTAGCATAGCACATGGAATTTGGGAACACGTGAAAGCTCAACAGACTTCATCCTGAAGGAGAAAACACGAACCTGTGAAAGAATCAACCAGAGTAAACCACCATTGAAATTCTTTGGCAAAACATGGCCAATAGGGCACTTTGCTTAAAGCTCACCATCCGTGTGGAGTGCCTCTTTGCAGCTCTGCATTGCCTTCGTCTACCTTCCTTAGCTAGAAGGAAGTGTCTCTGCTAAGATGCGTCAACCCTTCCCCACCAATCCCTCCAACTTCCCTCCCTGAGCCTTCCTGCTGGTCCCAGCTCCCTGGGGTGTCTATTGGAACACACGTGGTTCTGAGGGACAGAAAGCTCCTTCCTTACATGTGCTCAGCACATCAATTACAGACTTGCTTTTTCTCTTCCTAAACCGACTCCAGTTATCAATTGCCCATCTATCCTTCATCTTCTTAGAATTGCCCACCCACAAACCATCCAGCAAAGGGTCTGCGGAAGGGCCAGTCCCTTTACCAGGTACTATAGGCTTCCTTCGAGCTGGGAACATGGTTCTTGGGACTTGGGGACTTTCACACCCCCATGTAGATCTTAATAAGACAAATAACCAGCATAAAAGCACGTAACATTTTTTGAACACTCAGTGAGTGCCAGTTTAGCGAGCCTTTATGCATCTCTTCTCATAGAGGCTCTTTCAACCTCAGGACCTGTGCGGACACCCTTTTACAGACAATAAACATGGATGTATGCCAGTAGGGTGCGCAAACACATCTGCACCTCCAGCCTGTGTGCATCTGGTTTCAGTGGGAAGGTTTTTAATCAATCCAACCAATCAATCAATGAATCAATCAATTTCTCTCTCTCTCTCTCTCTCTCTCTCTCTCTCTCTCTCTCTCTCTCTCTCTCTCTCTCTCAGCACTTTTTAGGTCACATACTTAAAACTATTGTCAGAAGACAATATCTCTGGTTTGAGCCCAAACCACTCTGTGGCTATTGTTAGTGATAGGTTTGGACGAGAATTATTTTAGCTAGGAGAAAGTAAGTTCTCAGAAAGTAAGTTCTCAGATTGAAAGCCACCTTCCCGCATTATTCTCCATTTTCCTCTCACATTCCTGGCAGTTGTAGCTCCCTGTTTACTTAACCTCCCAGCTCTTTTTCGAGCTTTCTCCTCTCATCTCTGCTTTCAGAATGCAGAATGAACCCTTGACCCCTTGACATGACCTTCGAGGCCCTTCTTTCATTCCTCTGTTCCTCAGCCCTATTGGCCACTGAGTACATGCATGCCATCTCCGGACTGGCCTTCTCGCTGAGCTCCCATCAGACCTCTTGCTCTGTCTGGTGTGCCCTAGCCTTGAACTTTCACAGCTCATGTTAATGCTTCCTTCAGATTTGGATGCCAATCCTCTTTTCCCTTCCTCTACCTATTAACATCCTACTCATCCTTCAGGCTTGGCTCGGATCTAACCTCCATGAAGCCTTTTCAATTGAACTCCGTCTGTGTGACTCACTCCTTTGTCTGGGCTCCTACAAGTGTGTGTTTGTATTTCATTATAACCTTTGTTCAAGTCGGCTCTGTATTTTAGTGTGTTCTTTTCAGATCTGAAAGCCACAAATTCTTGCCTGAAGGTAAGAACCCGTTTAATTTATTTTTATGTGCCCCAGAGCACAGTGCGTGGTTGTCAGGGGCTCTGCAGATATTATTAAGCACAGTCAGAGCAGATGTCATTTTGTTGAAAGCCTACTGTGTGTCAAGACTGTTAGGTAAGCCAGGCCCCATGGCCTGTAATCCTGGCTACTTTGGAGGCTGAGGCAGGAGGACCGTAAGTTTAAGACCTGCTTTGGCTACAGTGAGTTCAAGACCAACCTAGGGGAACTTAGCTAGACCCTGTCTCAAAATAAGGGGTAGAATGATGGCTGGGTGATATGGTTCAGTGGTTAAACACTCGCCTAGCATTTACACAGCCCTCACATATAAAGTACCTGCCTTGGCTGGGCGTGGTGGCGCATGCCTTTAATCCCAGCACTCAGGAAGCAGAGGTAGGAGGATCGCCATGAGTTTGATCCCAGCACTCAGGAAGCAGAGGTAGGAGGATCGCCATGAGTTCGACGCCAGCCTGAGACTACAGAGTGAATTCCAGGTCAGCCTGGGCTAGAGTGAGACCCTAGCTTGAAAAACCAAAATTAAAAATTAAAAAAAAATAAAAATAAAAATAAAAGTGCCTGCCTCAAGGAACAAGGACCTGAGTTTGATCCCCCAGAACCCACTCAAAAATTCTGGACTTGGTGGCACATACTTATAATCCCAGAGCTGGGGAGGAGGAGACAAGAGGGTCTCTGGGATTGGCTGGCCATCTAGTCTAGCCTAATTGATGAGCTCAAGGCCAAAGAGAAACCCTGTCTCAAAAAAAAAATGTAGATAGCATTTCTGGACCTCCACACATACCTACTGCACATATAGACATCCACATGTACATCTATACATGAACATGCACATTCATGAAAAAAGAAAATCTATGGGTGGGAGAGATGGCTCAGAGGTTAAGAAGGTACTTGCCTCCAAAGCCTGACAGCCAGGGTTCGATTCCCTGGTACCCCTGTAAATCCAGGTGCACAAAGTGGCACATGCATCTGGAGTTCATTTTCAGTGGCAGAAGGCCCTGACATGTCCATACTCACTCTTTCTCTTTAGCCTTGTCTCTGTCTCTCAAATAAATAAAAATGTTTAAAAATAAAATCTAGGAAAAAAAAGAAATTCCATTCATGCTATGTGTATATGGCAAAAATGAAACAAGAATGAGTTCTCTTTTGAAATGTGAACTCCTTCCCCAAGGTATTTATCACAGAGATGTAACCATCTCAAAACAGATGGGTTTGAAAGCTATGATCTGGCGCAGAACAGGGATGCCCAGTGAGACACCGCACTCCGAGGTCTGTAGCGGAGCTCACTTTCCTCCAGCAAGTCCTAATAAAACTTGGGCTCTGGAAACCCATCATCAAATAATAAAAGAGAAGGAGAGCAAATGTACAATTCATGAGATTAATATAGAGTGAGGAGACAATCTTTTTTCCCCTAATAATCTTTACTTTTATATCCTCCTTTATGGGGGTGCTGTTTAATTTCATGTTCATTTACTTTAATTACTTCTTGCATGTAGTTTTCAGGGAAGTTTGCCATTTTCCAACATCTAAAAGATGGCTTAACTGGAGTTGTGCTTCAGACCCTGTTAGAATTAATATATAATAAAAACCCAGCATGTCGTGTTCTCCTTTTGCACCTCAAAGGATTAATCTTCATAACAGAATCAGGCTTTTTATTCCTGGGAGATTTTTTCAGGTGTACAAGTCAAATGAGTTGAATGTGTTTCTTCTGCTAATAAACACAGAACTGTACCGAGAAGCATCTTCACACCAAACTGCAACAATTCCATGTTTCTTTGCCTGCAGACCTGGACCAGTAGATAACCTAGGCAAAAGCACTATGGCTTTGTTAGCCTACAGGGAGATGATAACATGGGAAAATTGAAGAAAAGTAAAGAAAGATCCTGCAGCCAAAATGTAAACTTGAATTTATGTTATTCTCTTGACTTTTTATTTCTTTTCATTTAATTCTTTGCATGTGTTTGTGTGTACGGTGTGTGTGCATGTTTGTGTATGCATGTTACTGTGTTACCAGAGCAAGGAGCAAGATGATGCAGTAATCCCCTCTGTCCACGCGCTCACATGTGTGTACATGTGTGCATGTGTGTGTGTGAGAGGTGCAAGCATATATATATATATATGGGGGTGCACATGTGTGGAAGGGTGCATGCACATGGATGGACTTGCATGTGGAGGCCAGAAGTCAGTACCAGGAGTCCTTGTCCACCCCACTCCACCTTATCCTTGGAGATAGGGAGTATCCCTGGAATGGGAGCTCACCTGTTTGGCTAATTAGCCAGTGAGCCTCAGGGATTCTGTCTTCTCTCCACTCTGGGATTCCAGGCAAATGCTGCCATGCCTGGCATTTATAAAAGGTTCTGGGGATCCAAGCTCAGGCTCTCAGGCACTATACTACTGAGACATTGCTCAGCCTGGATATTCTTTTTTAAACCTTAATTTTGGGGTGTAAACTGAATTCTCCTACACTACAAGCCAAGCATCTTGGGGACAATGTTTTAGATGTGTATGGTTACATTTGCTTTCAAATTATCTATGAGGACCTTCCAGATAGGTACGGGCTCTCTGTTATGTACTTAGCTAAGCGCCCTGGATTTTATTGGGAAGATCACTGAACTAGAAGCAGAACACGGCCTATTTGACAGTGACTGGTGCCATTGCCGCCTCCATGATGATTTGCTTCAGGATCTCTAGGTCATGGTTAATTGTGGGAAGGCTTTTGTCCATGAAAACACAGCAAGCCCTTGCATGAATGGAAGGGGTACTGTTTCTTTCAAGTGGTTTTTTGGGTGAAGGTGTGATTGCTGACTCATGCCTTGATGATCAGAGAGCCCTCCTGTTCTTAGTGTCAGTGTGTTCTTGGTCCTTTTGGACTATGGCCACATGGTTGTGACCTCCTCGTGCTGCCTGTACCCAAATCTATCACTTGGTATGTCTTGTTCATACCTGAGAAGCGCTTTCTGCACTGTAAGGTGGGGCAGACTGGACCCTACTGAGGAGGCAGGAATGTGACTTCCTTCAGCCAGAGGTAAGATCCGCTGTAACAAAAGAAGCTGCAAGCAGAGGGCTTCCGTCAAGTGGCTGGCCTCTGGTGTATGAACGCCAGGTGAGAAGCTTTTCAGGGCTAATGGGAAAGCCCTCTGTGGTGTGTAGCTGCAACTCACCTCTGGTATTTTCACACAAGAGCGAGAATAAAAATGGTTATGATTGATGAAGCATTCAGTGTGTGTCTAACTGTAAGTCGGACTAGAGGGACTTTTAAATCACCCAAATGAAAGATTGAATTATCATAAACATTAATATGTAACAGTTAAGTATGTCATTGCTTATGGGGAGTCCTGGCATTCACGGGGTTCGAGGAGGTCAGCCAACCAGAAAGGAGAAACTTCCAGAAATGCCAATCCTTAAACCTGCCATGAGCGAAGTCAGGTGGTTGATTCTCCTGTGCCCTACGCATTTGTCCATCTTAGTCTCACCACAGGGGGCTCAGAGAGGTCCCCTGATACTACTGGGAAGAGAAGCGAGGGAAGAGAGACAAGGGAAGCATTTATTTCCAGAGAGAAACAGAGATGAGTACCAGAAGTCACCAGCGGCGGGAGGCCATGGGGAGCTATGCTCATGTTCAGATGCTTGTTTGTTTATTTATTTTGATGAATTTGTTGCCATTTATGTAGTTGCCAAATCATTTCTTGTTCACCCTGAGAAAACTAATTCAAAAATGATAGAAATTGGGTTCTTTCTATCTAGTTTTTTTTTTTAAACTATTGCAAACTAAAGTCTTCTCTTTCAAGTTACATGGAGTGTGTGTGAGAAAAAAATGTGTCCTATAAGCAAAAATATTTTCAAAATTAACTTTTTTTCTCAAAACAGAGGAATTCAGTAACTCAAAGTGTTATATTTACTCAATAAAAATGCATGATACTCTTAAACATTTTGATATTTAATTCAATAATTAAATGAGAATACATTCCTATTTCATTTTAAGATGTCATGCTTTAAAAAAAAACAATTCATTTTATTTTTTGAGACAGTGTCTCATCTTATAGATCTGTCTTGTCTCAAACTCACCATGTAGCCTGGAAGGCCTCAAACTCACTTTCATGACCCAGGTTGGCTTTGAACTCCCGACAGTGTTCCTGCCTCCCGAGTGATTACTTGGCATGCGCCTTCAGTGAGTGTATGTTCACGGAAGCTTTCTTTGACTTTCTGTCCACCATGATGCCAAGCTCAGCACCACTGGTGCGGATGAGCTAATAAACAATTATAAAAATAGAAGATCCCATCTGAGTTAAGTGCTTGAGTAATTGGTCGGGAAAACCGGGAGGACACAGTGAACACCTCATGTGTCCTGAGCACTGGGATGGAGACGTGAAGAGATTAGGCAGCTCATTACTATTCAGCATTGTTGGTGATGACAGCAGGTGACAATTATTGAACACGTACTATGTGTCAGGAAAGAATTTAGACGTGTATCCTGTCGTATAATTCTTGACCCTGGCTTCCAGCTGGCTGTTGACTCCACCCAGGTCTCTGGAGAGTTGGTAACCATTACAAGCCAAGCTGAAGGCTCTGTGATCAGCTCCTGTCACAGCATCTACACACCTAAGGGCAGCTTAAATGACCCTGTGTGGTTCATGCCCTGGGTCAGGGTTTCAGCTTTTCTGTGTTAACATAGGAAATATTAATCCCTCCTCAGCAATGACTGTCTTTTGCAACTGGGCCATGTGTGCACCCATCTTCCTAGTGTGTGCCCAGGATTTCTGTGGCATCTGTTGTCCCAGGACATTTGTTTTCATTTCTTTCTGCTCGGTTCCTTTGTGTCAGGCATCAAAATCATCATGGCACCTTCCAGAAGGGTTGTCAGCAGACTGGGTAAGGATTAGTGAAAGTCTTACATGGGGTCGGTGCCCAGTGAAGGATGAGGCCTTCTTGGGGACATGCTAAGTACATAGAATCATTTCCCTTTAGTGACAGGTTCTCGCACAACCACTGAGATAGCAGGAAATTTGGTTAATTATACTATATTACTCTGGTTTCCTTAAGGAAGTGATTTTTCTCTTGGCATCCTTTGGATTTAGGATCTATCCATTATCATGTGTTTACAGAGCTTCTTCCTAATAGAAAACCTCACCAACAGTGTATTAAAATATAAGGCTAGCTGGGTGTGGTGGTGCACGCCTTTAATCCCAGCACTGGGGAGGCAGAGGTAGGAGGATCACCATGAGTTCAAGGCCACCCTGAGACTACACAGTGAATTCCAGGTCAGCCTGTACTAGAGCAAGACCCTACCTCAAAAAACAAAAAAAAAAGTGCATATATATATATATATATATTATTATTATTATTATTATTATTACCATTTACTTGCCAAGAAGGCAGAAGATAGGCAGACCCAAGGTTGGTTTGGCACCTCAATAATAGCTGATTGCTATTATTGGTTTATGATTTATTATTGATTTATGATTGTGCGACTGTATGATTCTTTCAACTTTTCCCTCATGGCCACAAGATGGCTACAAAAGCCCCAGGTATCATCATTCCTTTAAGGTTTAGAGTAAGTTAGGAATAGGTTCAGTGAGAGAAAGAGAAGAATCTCTTCATGTTCTATTTCTTTTTATAAAGAGGAAAAATCTTCCTAGGCTTTCCCCATGTGTCTATGGCCAGGACCAAGTTGATGATAATTCATGGCTGCAGAGAAAGCTGAGAAGGGGGGAACATACATCCCTTTTGTTCCAGCTTGAGAGAGGGTGATGGTGAGAGGACCCAGAGAGTTGACGTGGCTGGTGGGTAGCCATCCATCCATCCATCACTGTGCACCTTAGGGAGTCACGCTTCAATTGGTGCAGCTAAGGGCAGCTTAACTTATGGGTGCCCACATCATCACTAAAGTCAAGTAAGAGACACCTCTACCACCTTGACTCATTGCCAACCCTTTGTTGTGGTCCAGTCTCTCTCTTGTACCACCCAAGAAATAGTGTTTAGATTGGTGAGCTTCCTATTCAAAATTGTACTTCTGGGTGGTTCATATCCTGCACATGGCCTTTTGTGTGACCCCCTCCCCAGCTGTGATCTTGGGTTCCGTATTTGTTCATCGAAATAGAAATAGAAATGGAGAGACAGCTCATTTGGGAAAATGCTTTGCAAACATGAGAAGCTGAGTGTGATGCACAAGCCTGTAATTCCAGCCTGGAGGGAGACTGAGGTAGGAGGACCCCTGGGGCTCACTCGCCAGCCAGTCTAGCCTACTTGGTGAACTCTTGGCCCAGGAGAGACCTTATCTGAAAGAAAGGCAGGCAGTACATGAGGAATGGTGCTAGAGATTCTCTTCTAGCCTCCACATGCATGTGCACACACACGCATGCATCTCTCTCTCTCTCTCTCTCTCTCTCTCTCTCTCACACACACACACACACACACACACACACACACACACACACACAAACACACGTATACACCCCCCATGAATATAGCGCCTTTACAGCATTCCTTACCATTATGCAGCTGGGTCCCTCACCAATATTCATTTTTCTCCCTTTGTTAAAATTTTATCCCCCCTCCTCTTAAGCTCCAGTGCAGAACTCCCGTCAACATGTGCATTTTTTGAGGGAGGGACAGAAGCGAATCACACTACTGCTTAAGAAACTTGCTGCATGCCACTCCTTTTGGCAAACCCTGTGACTTAGAGAACGGTGGACCTGGGTTCTTTCTGCAGCACGGCTGAGGCCTCAGAAGGGGCTGCTCTTGAGCAATGTGTCTCAGAGCCACAAACTTCTGAAAGTCTGCTCTTGGGCTGAGTGGCTATGATCCTGACACTTGGGGAGCAGAAGCAAGAGGATTGTGAGTTCAAGGCCAGTCTGGGCTATATAATAAAGACCCTGCTATCAAAACCCATAGGAGGAGGATATAGGTCATTAATAGCATGCTTTTCTAGGTGAGACCCTAGGTTTGATCCCCAACACACACATCTTATAGAAAGTACTAATTTCATCTGAGAAGACTATAACATTTTGAATTCCTCCAGAGAATCACCAACTGGAAACCGAACACTCATCTTACGAAGATATGATTCTCATGAATATGGAGATGTTATATCTCTCCAATGACAGGGCACACTTGGCTATTTAAATGAACTTAGACTACATAAAGTGAAGAATTCCTTTCCTCATTGCCTTGACCTTCTTGGGAGGGCTCCATGACTCCCATGCTCCTGACTGCTCAGCTGGACCCTTCCAAATCTCAAAGAGTCCTGAAACACTTTGGTAGATGAGCGTTTTTGACCATGGGTGCTATTCTCCAGTGTGGGATCCTTGGCAGGATTTGGGGACATTTTTGGAGGTCATAGCTTATAAGGTGCTCTTGGTCACTCTCTCAGTACATTCTCCTGTTCCTGATGTCACTAATGCTGATGTTGAAAATCCCTCTGTTGGAGTCTGAAAGCAGTCAATGTGTGTGTTGGATATAATGTTGGTGCCAGAGGATCACAAGTTCAAGGTCACCTGTCTTAAAAACAGCATCAGCACCAGCACAGTACCCTGTGGTTACCTTCAGAAATAATGGCTCCCAAGTTGCATGGCCCCAGTTTGAAGCAGGAGGTCCCTCGCGGCTTTCTGGAGCATCTAGTTGACCCCATGTAGCTAAGGCTGGAGAAGTCAGGACCATGTTGGTGTTTCTGTTTGGTTTCTATCTACCTCTCTTCTCACGTTCCTTCTCTCTGTAACAGAACAGAGCCAGCCATCACCTCTTGCCCGTGGCCTACATACAGCACAGAATACCTGAATCATAAACACACTGAAAACATTAGATTTTCTAATATATTTTATTGTTTTTTATAATTTCATATATATATGTAATATATTTTGATTGCATTCATCCCTCATTACTGTCTCTTATTCTATGAGAGAATTTCTTTTGGTAACATAATTGCATGGTTCTCAAGCATGAACTCTGTAGATGACAATATCATGTCAATGTCAAAATGTTGGACAGGCCAAGTCTTGGCATAATGGGGTGGATTGGATTGGCATTCCACTTTCAGCCAGTGTCTGTATCTGGGGTACAAGGGTAAGCTGCACAGGCTGGGTGTCAGTATGATGTCCAGGATTCTCAGCCATCGCTGGGTATAGATATAGATTCTGCCTCCTAGCTGTGTGGTCACCAACTGGTTACTGAATCTCTCTATGTCTCATTGGCCAAAAAGAAATGTCAAAGTGTGTATCTCAGGCTTGTGGAAAGATGAAATGGGAAAATGCATGTAAATTAGCTAGGACCGTGTCTTTTGTATTAAAATGAATGGGTGACTTTCATTATTATTGTTTTTGTTTATGTTACTATGGTTTCTAGTCCCAAGGCAGGCCAGCTGAATTTAGTGGTTCACAGGGAAGAGAAATCAAGGCCCGGATTTGCTTGTCTGGCTGGGCGGCAGCCAGGGTCAAAAGTCAGGCAACAGACAGGCCCATACTTACTCACTTACTGTAGGAACCCCTCACCCAGTCTGTCCCCTTCATCTAAGGGGCAGAATTTTACAAATATGTGCTTTTTAAAAATATTTTTCTCTTTCTGTAGACTTGAGGTTGATTTTAGGTATAAGCTGTTTAGAAATTACTGACACATTATGTTAAATAACTGAACTCATCAGGATTGCTAAGGGTTGGGGAGCCTTTGACAGCAGGGAGAGAGCAGACATGGATAGTGGACGCTAAGTGTCAGTTTCCCATACTGTATCTCAAGTCATTCGTTAAATCTGGGGACCTGTTTGCTGTGTCCGTGAAGTGAGGAGGATGCTGTAAGGGCTTCATGGCAGGAGGTGTGTCATCTGTTTTCGTTGAGTGTGACAAAGGAATGACCTGTGGATGTGTCATTTCTCCTGTCCTTCTCTCCATTGTGTGTGGTGACAGGCTTTGCATGTCACCATTCAGGAGACATGTATCAATCCTAAGAGCATCAGATTCTCATTTTGAGAATTTCATGTCTCACACATGTTCCTTTATTTACATTTGCTTATTATAGGCATAGCATGTTTTTATATAATGTATATGTATATATTTATTTGCATATATAACGCTGATTTGGAGTCCATACACTTGTGTTCCTGTATTTACTTTGGTCTATTCTAGATAGTATGTATTTTTATAATATATACATATATAATGTGTATTTATGTATTTATTGGCATATATGTTGAGAACCTATACCATGTTTATGTATTTGCAATTATTTATTATATGTATGGTATGTTTTTTGTATAATATATACATACAAAATGGATGTGTATATTATACAATATTTATATTTACATACAGATGTTGATTCTGAGTACATATACATGTGCCCCTGTATTTACATGCACATTTATTTATTATACATGTGCCTTGTATTTTACACAGTGCATATGCAATGTGTATGGTGTATGTATGCATTTGTTTTGTGTGTGTATATGTATGTACATGTTTCTGTAAGATGTGATGTGGCATTGTGTTTGGGTATGGATCATAAAGTCTGACAGCCTGGCTTCAGATCCTGGCTCTATTCCTAACCAGGTGTGTGAACATAGATAATGTACAAACCTTGTCTGTGCCCTCATTTCTTGTGTGCAGAAAGGGACCGTGGCTGTGCTGGCCTTACAGAGCTGTTCTGAGGAGTGATTGCATGTGTCATGCATGGCATGGGCCGTGCAGCATGTGGCACTTCCAAGGTCTCTAGCCTCAGTACTGTTGTTTCTAGCTTCTACTGTGAGCCACTGGCTGTTCACTTAATCTCATAGGTATTCCATCTCTGACCTAAGCCATGGCCACCAGAGCCTGGAGAAGGGATGGAATCTGTTTCAGATCCCACACTGATTTGTCTTTGACCTCTAGAGTTCTTTCTGACTATGGGTCCTGACCCACTAACAGACAGGGGAACCTGGAGGGTGAACAGCTTACAGGGCCTTCATAAGGTCCTAGCAGTTTTGAGGATTAGCCACGGGAGTTTATTGCTTCATGTGTTTTTAATTGACCTGTGTTCTCATATAGATTAGCATATTTGGGGGAGTTGAAGAGCTCTGTACAGGAGGCCCAAACCTACTTGGAGTGCCCCTAGTATGCCCCACAGTTGCAGTGGCCCAGGGCCAAATAGTGACGCGTTCAGGAGGAGCATGGTCTTCTCTCAGAGCTGCCGAACAGTCCTGTGTGTGCCACTGGGCTCTGACCTCTTTGTGGCTAGATTTCTCTTGGCAGAGGCAAGCCCTGCTCATGCTTTAACTCTTTTTAACTTTGTCTTTTTAATATGATGAGTTGTATGGCTTGTGCACATGCATGTGGAGGCCAGAGGACACCTTTAGGTTTCTTTTCTCACCTGTTTTATTGTGAGACTTGAAGGTCACCTCGTAGGTTAGGCTGGTTGGCCAGCAAGCCCAGGGAGCTCCCTGTCTCTGCCTCCTCAGTGCTGGGATTGCAGAGGAACACCACCCCATCTGATTATTTTCATGGGTTATGGGTTCTAGCGATTGAATTCAAGTCATCATGCTGTCCCATTAAGCACATGTCTGACCCTGTTATCTCCCCAGCAAGCTGGGCCTCTTTTCCCCATTCAAGTTCCTCCAGAGAACTGGTAGTTAAGTGTGCCCCTTCTGGCTTAGGACACATCCATCTACCCCCAAAGAATGTGCCAAGCAGATCCAAAGGTGCTGATTGGTCAGTCTTGGCTCACAGCTCCACCCTCCATTGCTGGAAACTGCATCAGCCTCCTTTGAACCTGGGCTGGGACTGTGGAGTGGGGAGAGAGTGTGTCCCCTGTGGAAAGGTCAGACCAGCAGAGCCATGTTAGCCATCCAACACTCATTTCCCTTAAATATTCACCATGCTGATGGGGAAAATCACGGATCTGGAGGTGCTTGACTTTACCTCCCCTGCAGCATGCCGCTCCTAGACTAGATTTTATTTACAGCCTCAGCACACCCCTGTCACCTTCCTGCAGTGTGCAAACCCCGGTCTTCCCCCCAGAGGGTGGATAAATGGCCTTCTGTGTCCCAAGATCAATGTGTGACAGAAGAGGCCATCTGGCACCTGCCCCATTGTCCTCTCTCCCTGTCCAGGGAAGAGGCACACCAGAGGTAGAAGGTCGCAGCTCAGGAAGTCTTGCCGTCTCTCAGAAGCATCCTGTCTTCTCGGGTCTGTGGCACACAAATGCAACAAGAGTCAAACACCTGACAGAATTCTCTTTTTGTGAAATTTCCCATCAGAACCTGGTTGCAAAATAATATATAATGTAAATGATGTTCTGAATAAAATTATAAGTTCAAGAGCTCCACGTGGCACGTTCCCAAATATTGGATAGATTATTTTTTTAAATGCCAGCACTCAGATCACTGGCCTATTTCAGTTTTTATTGAAACAAATAAACCCAATAAAAACACTTATGCTGAGAGCCGCAGCACCGCAATAAAAGAATCACCCAGTATTGAATGTATTGATTTATTTATTTACTCCAACTGGAAAATCGAGTATTGTGTTAATGTCTTTTATAAGACTCACACTGCTCGATGAAATGGCTAATTTATTTTAGCGTATACATAAATAGCTAGCAATTTTCCATGAGACAGGCTAATGAAAACGATGCCATGAAATCGTCTATACTGTGAGGAGTGACGGAGCCAGGTTATTATTGCGTGAGTGCTAAGAAGCCCTGAACTGGCCATCATATCTTTGAACTTTTGAACTGCTACTTGTTTCGTGTGATTTATTGATTTTGCTATCTCTCTGTTTAGCTCAACTTTAGTTTTTGCCCAGCAGTGCAGATAAGTGGCATAGGAGATTTAATTTCATGGGTATTTGGGGTTAAAACCTATCTTTAAGAAGAATGCTAAACATGTTTTAATAAAACATGAGTTTGCAGGGGTTTCAGGTTTCTGTAGGGTAGGGTACGGATCTGATAAGAACCAAGATGGTGTAGAGGCCAGCCTAGAGGTTCCAGGCTCAGGAGAAACTATTTTCTCAGCTATGCAAGTTGCACCAGGCCCCACGTGTATTTCATTTACTCCACCAGCCTGGCTTTGTCCTTAATTACATGTATCATTTATTCACCCGCCTGGGCTCCTTTCCTTTGTACACATCACACTTTGCCCCTGTGCCTGGTACAGGAATTTTCTGGGGTTGTTATAGACGGCATTTGCCAGCCCTGCTTCCCTCCTGGATGCTGAGGACCCAGAGCTACTTAGACAACGTCCATGGGACAGATTTCTCCAGGCAGTCTCTTCTGATGGAAGGCAGGACTCTCACCTAGGACATGAACTCATCAGCCCTGGACTCCTGGCTTGCTCCTGCTGAACTCTGATCTCAGATCTGTCCTTGGGTCCCCATCCTCTCCAGGCAGCCCTGGTCTTGGAGGGGGTGTTTCCCTGACTGCTTGGGGGCTGGATATCATGCTGGCAGAGTGGCAGGAAGACAGCTCTACTTTCTTATTGCTGCTGAATGTGCAGAACTTTCTCACCTAGCGAACTCATCCTTGATCACGTTATTTATTATATTAGCCAATTTCTAAAGAGTGCCTCGACAACAGTATTTTATGCTTCCTCCCCTTTCCTTGTGTGTGTGTGTGTGTGTGTGTGTGTGTGTGTGTGTGTGTGTGTGTATGTGTGTGTGTGTGCATGGGGGGGCAGTTGGAGGAGGTGGGAAAGAGCCTTATCATATAAAAAGTAACCATCTAGAGATTTCATATCATAAATTTTCAGGCGCATGAACGGTTAAGACTCTTCACTCAGTGACGCAGTGTGTGAATGTGGAATTTTTATGAAGGCAAAACGGTCTTGTTCTTTAAAAAATCTGATTTATTTAGAAAGTACTTTTAAATGACCAAGTAATTTTAACCTTCAGGGAAAGATTGGATGTGGGTTTGTAGGGATCCGTGAGTAAAGGTTTGGTTCTTTGCAAGGGTTTGGAAAGTCACATCCCCTTAATGATTAAACTGGCAAGGTCTTTATTTGGATGTTAAAAGCTTTTTCTTACATCACAAACATTCTTATCAAACTTACACTCAGATATTTGGAAACAGCTAGCCACACACACACACACACACACACACACACACACACACACACACAAAGGAAAGCTTGTTTGTCCTAGGAAACAAAATTAGTGGGATGACTGAAAAGACAGGACTGACCCCAACACCATTAGCTAGGGGAAAAAAAAAAAAAACAACATTCCATTTCATCCCAACTAGTTATTGTTTACTTTATCATACACAGCCTAATATGGTCAGCTCCCTGTTAGAGGCAGCCAAGCTGGGGGCTGAGAACCCCCTGGGGGTGGGGAGGAGAGAGCTCTGAACTAGCCAAGACAATAAGAAACAATCTGTGAACTTCACAAAAGGCTTCCGGGGAAAAGAAGTGTCAAATAAAACCACAGAACTCTCACTTGTGCTCTGTATGCAAAGCTGTTTTATGCTATTGCTGCCGGCTTGAGCTACATTTGTTTGGAAATACAAACCTTTTCTTTCCTCTCTTTCTCCCCCCCCCCTTCCTCTGAACGCTCGGGATTAATTCCTTAAGACATACCTTTGCATAGATGTCTCATGAGTTATATTTCCTGGAGCCTGTTACTAGGAAAATTAAGGTAAGAATGTTGATTTAGCCTGGGACCTTTTTCACTCATAGTAATAAGGCTCATCAGTGACACAGACATTGTCAAGAAAGATTGCAGAGGTCTTTTGTGGACCCCTCCCAAACAGAGAGGTGAAGTTGCTTTTAATTGTCATGCATGGATTTAAAAAAAAAATGCCACCAGTTGTGGGTGAGATGAAGAGGTATGTACTCACTGGTGTAAATACTGCAGCAAGCACCGCCCGAGTCAGAACAGCAGCTACATGAAAGGCTCTTCCTCTTGTTTTCTTCTCTACTTGGGGTATTGCATTTTCTTCTCCCTTCCTCTTTTCCTCTCTCTTCCTTTCTTTCTTTAACTCTCCTGTCCTTTCCCACATCCTCATGGTCTGGAGGCTTGCCTGTTCTTAGCTGGAACTGCTGAACAAAGGTAGGTTGTTCAACTCCTGTGCTTTGAGGGAGGGCCAAGTTATTTTGGGAGGGATGTCTTCCGAATGCATGAATGGCTGACCTAAAAGGGTGGAGTGGGGTGGGGTGGGGAGGGAGATCATGCTTGGAGCCCAGGGATGGAAGCGCATCCACTCTTAACAGCTTTTATGGAGAGGAGTTTATTTTTATGCAACTTAAAGAAGAGGCAGAATCTTTGGTAGGCTGGACTCCTAAGGTCCCGGTCTAACTCTGATGTGTGCATTTCATTACCAGGCTCTGGCTCAGCCCCTCGGGGATGCTTGAATTCGTGAAAGCCAGATAAGGTTTCCTGCTTAGGTTCTACATGGCGTTTGTCAACATGAAATACAATTTACCTCACTTTTTTTTTCTTTTCTCTTAAATCTTCATGTAAAGATATGTTTGAGTGACTGGCATATATATTTTTTCCTTTTTCCTTTTGTTTAATCGCTTTATTTCCCTGGACACCATCACTTATTTCATGATTTGGTTGTTCTCTGATTTTGTGTTCATCTGGTGTTCTGTGGAAGGCAAGGTAGAGGCTGTGTTTGTAACTAATTGCCCCTTGTTGGGTAGCAGTACAATAGGCAGAGTCAGGACCACAGAAATTCATCTCTACCTGGAAAGACGAACTGAAATGGTGGTGCAGATTCATAATTGAAAACAAGAGCAAATTAAGCCTTGGTGAGAGATATTACAGGCTATTAATCATAATAAATATGTTTGGCAACGTCTTGTTTGCGTTCTATAGTTTTCAGTTTAAAAAAAAAAATCAAAGTCCGTGATTGGAAGAAAGACTAATTCTCTGGCTTGTGCGTTGCTGAGCGGCTGCACTTACTCATTAGTTCAAAGCACATTAAAAATGAGCACTTTTGTTCCAGAATCCAGCATGTGGCCCCCAAGCAGACTCGAATATGCCCCATCCAAGTGGGATCTCAGGTCCATGCCACGGTGCCTGGCTTGTCGTTTTTCTTCCTGAACATCTCGGCTTCAGCTCGGAACTCGAGTGCTAAGATTTCTATTTTCCTGTTGAAGCCTTGGTTATGCGCGGTCTGCGTCATCGCTGCACACAAGAGAGCCCTGTCAAGGTGAAGGAAGCCCTTGGAGTCACAGAAATCCAGAGCATTTAACCAAAAGCAGCTCAAAAGGCCCCAAAGTTGATATCTTGGAAGGCTACTAATCATTCTCGTCGTAAGACATATATCTGAGTGGAAGGTACTGAGTCCACACAGAGTGAGGTATTGCATTAGCAGCAGGACAGGAGTCTATGTGTTGCAGGAGGTTTATTTTTACTCGGGTCGTAGAGGGGGGCGATTGGAATTAGTAGCCTTTAATTAGACAGAGAGATATTCAAATTTTACAGGGATTTATGTTGGAACATGGAATGGCGGGTGGCTCTTTCCTCATTATGAATCCTCCCGGTAGATAATGAGGCTCATCATTAGTTGATGGAGTGAATTTGCCCCAGCTCTACCTTGAAAGGCACGTAATTTACATACTACTTCAGAGCCTAGGCTTTAATGGATTCCTCGATGAATAAAATGAAAAGCTACTTTCTTTAAATTTTTGAACACTGTTTAGATAATATGATTTTAATAAGACATTCAATTTGCTTGTTAAGTATATTTGAAAGTGCTTTCTTCCCCTCCTTTCCCTTTTGGGGCAAAATATATTTTGGTTTTCCTTGTGTATCCCAGTTATAGTTACCCTCCCAGATTTTCCAGAGGATATAGATGGGGTATTTGCTAAGAAATGAAGGGGGGGATGGGAATGAATCTTAGGCAAAGCAAAGTGCTTTCTGCATGTGAGCCTCAAGATTCTTGGCAAGCCATTTTCCGTGGAAACTCTGCTGACATTAAATGGTCATAACAAAAAGGGTTGGAAACAAGCTTGTTATGAGTGTCTATTATTAGTGTTTTGCATAAACAGAATTTCTCTGCACACTGACTTCGGCTCACAGCACTAGCTCTTGGTTTATTTCAATGATGGAGGAGCGGAGAGCTTTCCTGGTGTAGTACGTGTTGGGAACTGCTGGAGAGCTGTGACTCCAGGGGGAGAAATGGAGTCGCAGGCTGTCTGATACATTATCAGGTCATCAAGTGAGCATGGGGCTGCTTTCCCCCAGGAATTCCGCAAGTTTTCCTTGCTCCATCATGCCTCTCTCGTAGCTGGCATATTGGGCAAGATCAGCTTTAACCTGACACAGTTCGAACACCAGTGTCTTTTAAATAAGTATGAAGGTTTAGGAATAGCATGTTATTGAACATGTCCTATGCTGGTTCAAGACAGGTCACCCCTACATTGTTCTCACCGCTTCAAGTGGAAACAGGCTTCTGGCAGCGTGTCACTTGCACTGGGAAGGTGTCTAAATAAAACTGAAGCCTTGTTTTGATAGAATGCTTTATTACCTGAAAATGATCAGCATATATTAACATTAATAGAATAGTCCATGTCATTCTTTTTTAGGTAATTTACCTCTTCTATAGACCTGTCTGCTTTAAGGGGAAAAAAAATTCCTCCTCTCTTCTAAAACATATATTTGTTTAGAGAGTTTTCACTGAAGTGTACATGACAATTACAGCTGTTCATTAACAAAATTGGGTATTTGTTTTAAACTTTAACCAATCACTTTGATATGCTAATTATGGTGTAATTTAATTTGAGCCCTGTAATGATGATGCCGTTATTATGGACATAAATGATGCAGTTAAGCTGAGAGTAATCTCATTTGCATACTGTACATGCCAGTAAATTAAGCCCTTTCTCCTACTGCTTCAGCTTTAATTTTCCACTTCTTTTCACACAGCTCCTTCTCAGCCCCTCTCTTATGAGCCCACTTTGTAATAGTCCTGATGACTGTTTGATGTGAAGAGTTTCGGCATCACAGCCGTGCAGGACAGAAGATGTAACATTTAAAGGATTCATTATCTAGCTGAGTGTTCCTTTAAGAAGGAAGGATTACAGAGGGTGGCGGGAGACCCAAGTGTCCTTTCCATGAGCTATGACAGCCCTCCCCCGCTTTAAGTAATTCGAGATGCCAAATGCTCTCCACTTGTCCCCAAGTCAGACTTGAGACCCATCATGTACACATGATATGCTCCTCCACTCATGGTCACAATGGTGCTGCCTACCCGAGCAGTGTATTTCATGTGATTCTTTTCTGTACACGGATGTAACGTTTATGCATGTAGCGTTGAGCTTGACTTGAATGTCAGATTTGTCGAAGCTGGGTCTTTCTAGATAAGAGTACACCTTTAAACAACTCTGAGAGATCACTAAATGATCAAAAAGAGCTTGTATCTCCTCCCCGCCCCCTCCCTGGCTGGATTATGAGAAGAACACAAATTTTCCATCTAGTTGTGGGAGATTCTAACACATTGCACATGAATTTTCTTGGATGTGTGAGCCCGTGGTTGCTGCCCTCCTCAGGCCAAGAGACTAGCCATGTCCCTTTAGATAGCTTTTGACCAGCAAGCTCTCTTTCCATTTGGACCAAAGAATGCACCCAGCTTAACTTAATGCCTTTGTGTCTTGAGATGGTCCCTTTTGGCTGTGGTTGTATCCAGTGGGAGTGAGTGGGTGTAAGCAAGGACCGAATTTAGCACTGTTTGAAAAAGGGTCATAGGCCTAAAAATAGTTCAAGCTGTGTGACTCTCCTGCAGGCTGCTTCCTCGGCAAATGGAAGAATAACTTTATAAAAATGTAAGTAGCTGTACCCGTCCTTACTTGCTGAAGCTGTGAAAGTTATCCTTCCTTTCTAAGCTCCTTACTTTGACACCTCTGTCCCCTATCCCCAGTTCTTGCTGCTTGATCTCCATCCCTGCTCAATATAACTCTGTGATAGCAGGGAACCGTTCTAATATTTTTGTCTGAAAGAATTTTTTGTGTTACTGCCATGACAAAGTGCATGCAGGCCTTACTCAGCCATGATGACTGGGATATGGAGTTTTTGCCCAACTTTGGGACTTGTAATGGAGGTGACCATCCCTCAGTTGTTTTGGAAGAAGTAAATGCTGCCCCTTTGTTGACTGATGTGAGACTGTTCAATTCGTAAGTTATTTGAAAATGAGAGATGAACAACCCCTTAAGGGCTTTGTGTTCTTTCCCTTGACATAATTTCAAAAGTACCATGGTGTACCGTGGTATGCAATAAAGCTTCTGGAAGGGCTTGTCTATGGCCATACTTCCATATTCAGTATTATATTTTTAATACTTTGCAAGTTTCTGCTTTCCAATAACATGGGGGGAAAGGAAAAGTGATTTTTTTAATAGTAGTATAAATTATAGTTTTGTGTATTTGTGCTGGGGATTGAACCTAGAACCTCTCTGATGTTAGGAAAGTCCTTTCCCATTGAGCTAATTTTTAAGTTTTCAAAACGTAATAAAGACTAAGACTTTCTCAGTTCAGAGCAACTCCCTGAGGAAACGCCTCAGGAAGCCCATCTTCAGACTGACATTTCCTAATTCTAGGAAGTGGAGCAGGCAAGTGGGTGAAATGAAATTACAACACAAACAGAAGACAAAGAATGTGTGAATTTTCAACATGCATTGCACACAGTAGGTGTTGAGGAAATCTCTCTCATTCTTTCCCTCCTTCCCTCTCTTCCTTCCTTCCTCATCCTCTCCCCTTCCTCTCTCTCCTCTTTTTTATTTATTGCGCAGTGCTCGGATGATAGTCAGGTCATTCTTGTACATGTTAAGCAAGCCCTCCACCACCGAACTATGTCCAAGGCCAAGAAATATCTTTAAGAATTATTAATTAGTGTGTGTGTGCATGTGTGCGTGTGTGCGTGGTGCATCAGCGTTTCTTGTCACTGCAAATGAATGTTGGATGCTTGCAGCATTTTTGGCATCTGATTTTATGTGGGTGATGAGGAAATGAACCCTGGGCTAGCAGGCTTTAGAAGTAAGCACCTTCAACCACAGAGCCATCTCCCCAACCCCCTCCCCCAAGAACTCTTTCTTGATTGTAATAAATCTGCTTATTCCTGTAAGCTTACAAATAAATGAGGAAGACATTCACTGAGAAAATCAAGAAGATGCTTTCTAAAGTGTAAAGTTTATAAAAATGTCTGGCTGTCAGCCTCTCCAATCTGCTCTCCTGTGGTCCCTTCCCTTGTGTGGGAGCCACCCATTAGGCTTTCCTGACTTTAAGCATGATCCCAGACTGGAAGCCACAGCCCCTTGGCCTTTGATTCCGGCCTGCCTTGATCACATTAACTAGTTCACTGAGCCACAGCAGAGAAGCCCTTGTCCTTCAGGCCACCTCTCCAGGTGGCGGTTCTAAGCTGCATTCTCTCAGTGACACTCAGTGATGTGGACACTGCCTCAGGTCTCACAGTGAGGGCTATGACCAAGACTTCCACTCCCTCAGGAAGGCTCCAGAGTCTTCATGGCTGATTTATTGCAGACACATTCCTAAATACTTTGTCCCCTGCCCCCAAGAGGCCTGCTTCTGCTATGTACATTTGTTTACTGAACTACAGAAGTGTTTCAGGTACCAGGCTGGGAAAAAAAAAAAAAAGACTGTTACTGCTTTTCACCTACTAATGAGGAAAGTAACATCCACTCAGATTTAAAAACTTCCTCATTCAGGTAGGAATCGACTGGCTCCCATAAACACCACTGGGTGTTCTCTCCTAATCTCCATGGAAGGGTTTTGCCCTCCTAAGGTAGTTAATTGACTTATTAGCTTCATGTATGTTGCATGCTTATGGTATGCAAAAGCTTTTCCCATTTATCTTTTATTTTAAAGACTTTAAATGTGAGATCTAAACAATTGCAGAATCTCCTAACTCTTCAGTCTTTTAGTGTAAAATTAATTCCTGGGAGGAAACTACTTTCTCTTTTTCCTTCCATCCCATTGAGACAGACAACAAGATTGTAGTGAAGTCCCCCCCCCCCTTTGGGGAGGACAGTGCTGTACCAGCCTCCTGTTTGATCAAAGTCTTCCTCTCTGGTAGCTTGACAGGCGACAGAATGAGCAGCAGCCAGAGAATTGCAGTTGCATGGATCCTACCTGCATACTTATCCTCAAGTTCAGGTAAAGGCTTGTGGCTGATACAGCCTTCATGCGCATGGCAGACTGTGTGGAGAGGAAGCCCTGGGGAGGTCTTAAGGACACTTTATATCTCCTTTTCATCTCACTACCCTGTCTCTTGGCTCTCGGTCTCAACAGTCCCAACTCAGGAATGGAAGGTGGTACTTTCCCTTACCATTGGGCACTCCTGCCAACCCAGAGACTCACAGTGTTCTTCGTCTGAGCTCCCAGGATGGCAGTCCCTCGAACATGCAGTTACTTAACCCTTGCAGTATGGCCAGCCTCAGCCATGATGTAGATTATCTAGAAAATAAACACTGTAGTTCACAGATGACAGAAAAAATGAACTTAAACTATCCTTTTTTTGGGGGGGTATTAATTATATGTGGAAAGCATCGTTTTGATATTTTGGTTACATACCATATATATGTATATATTACTAATTTTACTATTTATCTTTTCCTTTCTCCCTTTCTCCCCCTCCCTCTCTTCCTCCTTCTTCTTTCTCTCTATCTCTCAGCCTCCCAAGTGCTGAAATGACAAGTGTGTACCACATACATTCAGTGCTGGAGATGAAACCCAGGGCTTTATGCTTGTGACACAAGTACTCTACCAACTGAGGCACACTGACAGCCCCATTCCTTTGTATTTTCCAACTGCGGCTTGTAGACATTTTAAAAAAACATATGTGACTTGTGTCTGGGGCTTTCATCATGGGCCCCTTGGGCATTATAGCTATAGGATCGATGAGCTCTATCTTGACCCCAAGATTTACTCTATGGGTAGAGTGCTTCAGTGAAATGCACGCAGAGAACTTGGTCCAGAGCTGACTTTGGAAGGACTTGGGAGCTAGCCTTAGGTGGCAGGTTTCTAGGTTGGCGAAAAGACAAAGTTATCCCTTAGTTCGTGCAACACTTTGTCCGTCTAGTCACATTGGAGTAGCAACTACTCCATTGAAAAACATGACCTTGAAAGATACTTCTTTACTCAGGTTGTGCCCTAGCTCGTCTTCCATGATGCTGCTGCTCATGTGCCCACTGGAGAGGGGAGAATGAGATCCCCTGAGTGTGCCTAAAGGACTCTCTGTCATGGCTTCTGGTCACCTGCAGAGTTGGGACATGAGACCTTTAGACTCTAGTCTCTCAGGGGGCGCTTCCTTTAGATAAATAGGGGTATTTTTTTTTTTTACCATCAAAGGTCCTAATACATTTGCTACCTAGTACAGGCAGGTTTTGCTTTAAGTAATTTATTAGTATGTATAGTTTTTTGTTTGTAATTTTGGATTTTTTTGTTTGTTTTTTTGAGGTAGGGTCTCGCTCTAGCCCAGGCTGACCTGGAATTCACTCTGTAGTCTCAGGCTGGCCTCGAACTCATGGCGATCCTACTACCTCTGCCTCCTGAGTGCTGGGATTAAAGGCGTATGCCACCACACATGGCTTTGATTTTTTTTTTTTTGAGACAGGATCTCCCTATGTTACCCAGGTTGGCTTTGATCTCAACAGTCCTTCTGTCTCCTGAGATTATAGGCATATGCCAACACACTCAGCTCGATACGGTTATTTATTTATTTATTTATTTATGAATTGATTGATTGCGACAGTGTCTACTTCCAAGCTGCCCTGATACTCATGATGTAGTCCATGCTGGCTTTGAACTGCTGATCCTTCTGCCTCTCAGGTGCTGAATGACAGGCAGGCATGTGCCAGCATCCCTTTCATAATACAATTTTTAAAGAGAAAAATATCATTGCATGAATGTACATTATTCCAAAAATACTGCTTACTTACCTGCCTTATTTGATATGGGTGGTTCCCCGTCTTTCTGAAGCCTATCACCTGTACAAGGATTGTAGGAAACTTCATGGATTGTTTCAACCCAAGACACAAATTTCAGTGGTTGCTGTGAGTAGCCCCTATATCGTTTGACTTCTGAAAATATTCCGTAGGGCTGGAGGTGTGCAGCTCAGGGCTGGATCACTTGTCTAGCATGCGCGAAACCCTCAGTTGGATCCTAGTACAAAAAAAAAAATGATTCTTTGATTTTTTTTCTTAAGACTGCATAATCAGTGTGCATGAAAGATTCCCACATTGCCCATAGTCCACTTATTGCCACATTATTTAGGGAACACATGACTGTAATGGTAATATTTCAATGACCCTATCCTCTGTAAATTAGTGTACCGAAAACTTGTTTCCCTAAACATCCTGCTCGCTCTTGAAATCCCAGGGGAGGTCGACTGCAGCTCTTTTTCTAAGACATTTTTTCCCCATCAGAATAAAAGGAAGCCTTCACTGGAATGAACACATGGAAATTATAGCTGTCACGTCGTCCATTAAAAGCAGACATTGGAGTGGGACATTTTCCCACTTTACTTTTTGGTCCCTCAGGAGTCAAGGGACAAGAGTATTAAATGTTCGACGTCCCTGGGAAGATTGAGGCCTGGCAAAGATCAGTACCCAGCATGAAATGTGCCCACTCACTTGTTAAGTGCTGAAAACTTTCGCCCTCCCTCTGCCCCAGGCTGCCTCCAAGCTGCGGCTTCATTAGTATCAATTGATTTTCAGGGTGTTTATGTCTCTGGGCCACTGGCTCGTGGAGCTGATTACCTCCTGAGATTTTTCCATCTACTGCTTCCATTTTCAGTCGCTCTACCCCCGGTTGGTCCGAGGTCCGTCCACTCTTTGAACTGTCACTGGGGAAGAATGGTATTGGTAGCTTTTGTTCTGGGCAGAACTGGGGAGGAAAGGTGTCCACTCTGCACCATTCCTCTGCAGACCCCCAGGAAACCATTTTCCGAGAAGAAGTGAAGGTTGTTCTTGGGGATGATGTTGGGCTACAAACATTTTGAAGATGCTTGCATCTTGTGCCTTCAGGGTTTGCAGAGGACTACCCTCACCACCCATACTATTCTTGTGGGTTCTTTTGTAAGGGTGAAGACAAGAGAACATGTTCTAGAAGGTTCATTGTTTGATGCTCTTCGGTGACTTGTCAGGGGGTTGTAAAAGTAGAGGCTTGGTGGGCTTAATGTATTGATTTGGAATTGGGATGTAATGAATAATGATCTCTCTTTACTGTTGGGCTGCTGATATACCCACCCTGTCACTTGTTTGCCAACTACTCAGTTGTTAACAGACATGGGTGTGTGTGTTTCTTAATTTAAAGGTTTGAACCTTCTTGATTGGTTTGTGGGTACACTATTATATGCATGAAAGTATTTTGGTAATTTGTCATGGGAAACATATTCTCTCCTTCCATCTCCCTAGATCAATACGCATAAAAATAGCACTGTTAAACTGTCTGGAGGAAAGTTTGTACCACCAAAGGTCAGCAAAGTCTGGACAAAGTCCAAGACTACCAGCAGTCTTATATAGAAGCATATACTACATAAAATTCAGCCAGACATGGTGGACAATAGAACCCAGGCTGTAAGGCTTTACAAGCAAGTGCCTTTAACTACCAAGAAATCTCTGCAGACCCCATGTTGGTTTTTTGCATAGGTGTTGGGGATCAAACTCGGGCCCTCATGCTTGCCCAGTAAATGCTATTTCCCAGTGACTTTTACGTATTACTATGGAGGTGGCACAGAATGTCAGGTGAGCCATCTACTCCAGTGACAGCTAACAAATGACAGGAATGACTGTTACTACGAGTCTCCTCTGCTAGTTCTCATAACAGACATTACTAATCGACTACACTTGTGTTCCTCAGTAAGCCATTGAATGTGACCCACACACCTCAGTGTGCCAGGCTGTGCTAATCAATAGTGTCCAGCATAAATTCTGTATGCTCTCCATGCTGTAAGCGCTATGATTTATTATAGAAAATGATTGAGTGTTACTAATAAATAGTGGTAATCTTTTGTCTTGAGACGATCTGCTTCATTTCTCCACTAAACCACCTTTAGAATGATCTTTCTCGATATGTGCTCTTTGCGGATATGACCCTAGGAATAGACCAATCCCTTGAAGTCCCCCTCAGAGGTAATTTTGGAGTAGGCTAAGTACCAGTGCCCCTGCTGAGCCCTGGGACTCCGTCCTGTGTATGATGGTCTCCACATGCAGCTGGAGGGTCCTGGAGGACATGCATGTGGTTCACATGCTGCAGATAATGTCCCAATGTCAACTGTTCCTCTCTTGTGAATTTTCAGGATTCTAGGACCTGATGCCCCACATTCCTTGATAGCTCCTCAACTGCAATATAGTTGAGTCCACTGCAGTTTACACACTAGGAAAAACTAACCAGGAACATAGCTTTCTTTTCTATCCATGCATTTTCTTAAATCATTTTTACTGCACAACTTCCCTTTCCTAGAACGTTTCTTCTTTTTGTTTATAGTTTCAGAAGCTTTACCTTTTAAATATTTGTGTGCATTCTGTTTAATATTTGCTCTCTAATGAATAAAGAAAAGTTTGTAAGGTCCAGGAATTGCATTTTCTCCACATGTTCTATGATATCAATCCTTGACCCCTTGGAAATTTATAATGTCAATTCTCCCTTGGAAGATTAAGCAAGTTTCCCTTTCTCTTCTTTTTTCCTATTCCCACTGCTCTAGCAGTGTGGCTTCTGCCTGATTTGCCACTTGCTAGTCTTCAGGTAGACTGAAGAATCATCTCCCCTCCTCTGGCATATGACAGGGAGGAAGCATATTGGTGGGCACCATCATGTCTAAACATTACTGTGCTTGTATTTAGTTATTTTTCAAATTCTACAGACTGTGTTTTCATCTTTTCTTGTCACAAAATTGATTCATGGTTCATTTAAGTAAGGAAGTTAAACCAAATTGTCCCCATTGAAAGAAAATGAAGCTTTTCTGTCACCCACGGAAGTATAATTTTTCACCAAAATGATGTGTTATTGTGTAAAAGTAGATTTACAAACTTGCTTTCTTGGTCCAGACCACAAGGAAGGAGTAGGGGTGGGCGAATCTAAGTGTCTGGATAGTCAGAAAGTCCCATGATTTTCCTCATCTCTCTGCCAAGCTCGCCCTACTTGTAGGTGTATCTCAGAGGCAGCAGAATGTGTGAAAGCCTTTTGAATGATTATTTGATAATAAAGGCAAATGCTTCAAGCCACCACACCCCCTCCCACAGCTGATAAAGTGATGCCACCTACTGTGAAAATATTTTACACAACACTTTCCTTTGGAATCCGAATCAAATAGAAATTTTAAACTAAAACACGTGTAGAGTCTTCTTTTGGTTCTTCCCAGCTTGGAGATCAGACTGTCTGCTCCATAGTCATGAGTTTATGAAGGCATCATTTTTCCTTTTTTGCAGTGTCATTCCTTGAAGCATGACTTTGGCCATGATGCATTGATTGATAGGATTGACTCTTAATAGACTTATGCTTAATTAATTGGTCATTGTGCTTAACACTATAAGATCTTATCTCTTTGGGGGTCAGAAGAGATGGCTCAGTGGGTAAGGTGTTTGTCACACAAGCATGAGCTCGCATCCCCAGCACCCATGTCATACCCAGGCATGGCCGCAGGGGTCTGTACTCCCACTGCAGGAGAGACAGAGACAGGAGGATCCCTAGGGCCAGCTGGCTAGCTTGTCCTGCTGAAATAGGGAGCTGAGAGACCCATGGACAGGGCGGGGACATGGCTCAGCAGCACAGGCACTTGAAAGGCTGACAGCCTGTATTTGATTCTCCAGTGTCCAAGTAAAGCCGAATGCACTAAGTGGCACGTGTGTCTTGGGTTAGCTGCAGGAAAAGGCCCTGGAAGGCCCATATTCTCTCTCACACTAGTAAAAAAGATATTAAAAATAAATAGAGCGGAAGCAACTGAGGAAGACACCTGATGTTGACCTCTGGTCTCCACATGCATGTACACTCATGTTCACGTGGGTCCTTCCACATGCATATGAACATGCTTCTGTGCACAAACCACACACAGAGAGACAATAATAAAATGAGGCAGCAAAAGCACTTCATGCCCTTGTAGTTCTTTGGGCCTGTTCTCAGCATTTGCTGAGAAATTGGTTCAAAGAATAATAGTTTGAAAAGCTGCGCAGTGTACCTGGCATCTCTGGACACTCAGCCACCACACAGCATCACTGCTGTTAGTGTGCAACCTCTGCAAGCTTTCTGTGCCTTTTCCTTCCTTTGTCTGCACTGCCCCTTCCCCCAGAGGTTGCCACTTGGACTGCTGAAACCTTCTCGGGCAACCTTGCTCTTTGGCACACCTTGTGGAAGGTGAAGCTGCCTGAGGAGCCCTCACTGTGAGCGGTGAGTTTCCAGGGAGTCCTGGAGTTGGCAGGGCCCCAGCGATGATCTGAGCTTGACAGGAGGAGTCCTTGATGAAGCAGTAACCTTTGAGTGACTGTGGAGCGTTCCAGGGCGGAAAGAATGAGCTGTGTTGCCAGTACAGGTTATATGCTATTATTTGTGGTTGTTGTATACTGGACAGTGGGCACCCTAATAAGATGAGAAGGAGAACCCATCACCATTGACCCAACTTTCTGGGTGTCATTTTCTGGGGCTCGGGGTAGGGGTGACATTGGCTAGAAGAGAGCTGAAAGAGACATGGCCCATTTGCATACTCTACAAGGATATTGTGGAGCCCCCGTATGATGAAATCTGAATAAATACATGGATTTTCAGAACCTTCTTTTTTCTGACAGTATTCAGCGTTGAGTATATACTTAAGCAGTAATGACTCGGAAGCGTGCTTTGCATTCATGAACACACACTGTAGGGTTACGCTTCAAGCACTAGGTGAAGCCAAGATTTTCTGAATTATGTTTCATTGGGGGAATTTTTACCTTTTCTTCCTGTTTATGACAGTCATTTCATCTGCTTTTATAATGAGGTCAGGAACAGGTGAATGTAAAATAATACTAGTAAGTGGGGTGGTTTCTGTGTTAATGATTGGGCTATTTTTTAAATTAAAAAGTTCTGGTTTGGGAAACCTGCTCTATGCTTTAAGCACACTTACCAGTAATTAATCAGAATGAAAGGTTTTAATGTTCTCCCTGATTATGTACAAATGATTATGGTTACCTGTCTCCAAGAAGGCAAGCAAAACTAGTGTAATGGCTAGAACTGGGGGAGGGAGGAAGGCCTGGTGTTTCCTTCCTTCCTTCCCTCCCTTCCTTCCTTCCTTCCTGTCTCTTTCTGTTTCACTTTCTTTCTTTCTTCTTTCTTTCTTTCTTTCTTTCTTTCTTTCTTTCTTTCTAATATTATTCCAGCAAATATAAGGAATTAGTACTTGTGTGGTATAGGGATGTACTTAACTCCTTCCCAAAGGCCAACTTTTTCCTCTTTAGAAAATACAGGTCTGCTTATTAAACCAATAACCTTTGAAAAGAATGAGACATCCAAAAAAAATCCAGCCACAGTAAAAGCATTTTTACTGTGGACCCTCTTAAAGCACATTTCCAGCATCTTTGTGTTTTCACATATAAGCTACTTTATGGACTTTTGCTGTGGCATTGCCCTTCAACAAGAAAGCTTTTTCCATTTTGTACCATAAAGAATATTATTTTTCTGCCAGCCAATTTTCTCTGTTAGTCACTAATTGGCTACATAAATCTCGGGTGTTGAGAATGAGGAATGTTTCAGTGTCATAGAGTGTAATCTTCACCCTTATTTACCAATTCATTAAGATTCATTGATGCAGGATCGGTGAGAGGAAATGACAACATAAATCAGACCTCCAACATAATGACCCTAATCAGTTGGGAATTGCTGGAAATGTCATGATGAACTATGTCCTTGTGTTACTGCCACTGTACATTGTCATTGCGCTGCTTTATGAGTGGGACGCATCTTCCTGACACTGACTGTATTTAACGAAAAAAGAGTTGTTAAAATCCCTGATTCCATTAAAGCTATGAGATCCATACAAGGTCCTGTGGTATTTAGCCCCATGCCCTTTACCTTCATTGTAACTGCTTAATGGAGCTGCAGTTTAATGCACGTTTAGAGCACACCTGAGTAAAAAAATCCCCCGGAAAAAAAAAAGGCAAGTTGATTTATAGCTTGTCATGTCTTTACTTAACCCAATAATTTCAGTGCCTATGGAGAATTGAAAACAGTAAGTTCTCCACTTAGGCACCAAATCTCTTGTCACTACGCTGAGGTAGATCCCATTGACCTAGAACTCCCTAAATACCCTCTCTCTCATTCAGGGACGTGTTGGATTAAAAAACAAATCTTTACCTCCACAGGTTTGCTGATGGTAACCGTTGGTCATTCCTAGAATAATGTGTCAATTCAAAATTTAGCAATACGATTTGACAAGGGCTTCTTTCTGTAAAGAGGTTTTTGGCCCCTCTTCCCATGATATTGATTTTATTCTACCACATTCTTGGAATGAGTTCCTGGAAGATCTGGTGGGGGGAGGAGTTGTAGCTCATGCGCATCCTTTGGTTTAATACAGGTTATTCATTTAGCTGTAATGAATTAATCAGCTGACAGTGTGGGACCCGCCTGGAAGGTGATCCTACATCCTTTTTACTTGCTGTTTATTGGAATCTTACTAGGGAGCTATAAGCAAATACCTTTCAGGATGTGATGATGGAAAATTGTCACTTTATATTCCTGTTTTTTTTTTCTAAGAAAAATCTCTTTTATACATTGTGCATGATGGTAACCATTTTTTTATCTTTAAAAAAATCTTTTAATCTATAGTACAAGGCTGAGAAAGACCTGTCCGAGAACAAGGCAGGTTTACTTAATCTTGACAGCCCGGGGTGTAATCTCCCTCTGCTTGTGACAAGTCAGACTCAAGATTTATAACTCCTTAATCAAATGTCTAGAAGTCTCAGGAAATGTTATCACACGACTTCCTTTCACATGACTTACTGAGAACTCAATAGACCGTTAGATAAGCTCTAGACTGAGCTGGACCTTAGAATAATTTCGCACTGACTGACATTTGGGGGAGGTGGGGTTTTGGAGAGGGAGGCTCTTTCTGTTATCCTGTGGGGAGGGCACATTTTCTTCTGTAAGGACAGTGCTGTCATTGTTCATTCTCTGTGGTCTCAGAACCACATGGGAGGGGGGGTAAGGAAATGGAAGTGTGGTCAGCATGGCTGGTATTGGGGTGCTGACATGTGTGGCCATGAAGACAGATCTGGGGTAGGGAGCTGAGGGGATGGTCCTCAAGGGATAATGACTCAGAACATGAAGAACTGTGCCTCACCTGAACCATTAGCCTTCTCAGAAGGCCCAGAAGGGCCAGCACCACCAATACCATGAAGACCAGAGTGGTTTTCCCCACCATGGTCAACTGGGCACATCCTGTGTGCCCTGCCCCAGATTCAGAGGGGACCATTAGCTTCCACTTGACATTCTATATGCCTCAAGCTCTTCCACCAGTCTGACCAGCACACTCCCTGACTCTGAGGGGAGGCTGGGGCATGGCCTCCAGGCGGTGAGGAGTGAGTAGGAGAGACATGGAGTAACTGAAATACACAGGATAAGAGAGACCAACTAAGAAGAAGGCAGGTGGAAGAGAGAAAGAAATGGTGAGAAAGATGACTGAAAGTGGAAGAGAGACTGTGAGAAAGGTCGAGAGAGACTGAACGTGACCCAAGATACACACTGGGGGCAGGGGAGTTTGAGAGGTGAGGGAACCGTAGGAGGCCAGAGGGACCTCATTGCAGGCAGTGACGTCACCTGTGTGTGCAAAAGCTTCTCTGCATATGTGAGTGGTATCTCTAAAGATGGTTCTAGCCTAGTGCTGGCCAGCAAGGATGCAGGACTCCCTCATGGGCCTTCTGCAGGAAGCCTAGGTTGACAAGATGTCCCCATCTTTCCTCTCGCCTGAGAATGAGAATCTGTCCAGCAAACATCGCCAGCTTTGCCAGCTGGAAGATCCCGAGGCCTTGAGAGGTCAAGTGTGACTCCCAGGATGCTGGTAAAATGGCAAGATTCACATCAGTGTAATTTAAACTTCACCTCTCCAGAGCAGCCCAGCAACTCAGGCTGCCGACACAGTGCCCAGGCTCTTGATGTCTCAAGGCAAAGCACTGTAAAAATAGAAGCAGTGTTCCAGAGTTCCCACGTTACCCACCTCTCCAGTCAGTGCCTTCTAAAACTTGGAATCCTGCAAGTTGACTCTGTAAGGAGATTGTTTCTAGCATGTGCAATCTTCTGTGAAACTTCCATCTTCAAATACATATTCCGTAAATACCTGAGCACAGACTGTTCTGAACCCCACCGGGTCCCTCGGTCCTCTCCTGGACCCATTCTCACTCTGAGTATTCCCACATCCCATTTCTCTCCATTATTATCGTTTTCGTTTTCCCCTTCCTTCCCTTTCCTTCCTCTTCATTATTTTGCTTATTTTAATTTTTTTCAGGTAGGGTCTCTCTATATAGCTCAGGCTGGCCTTGAACTCACTCTATAGCTCACAATGGCTTTGAACTCACTATATCTAGCCCACACTAGTTTGGATCCTGAGATCTTCTGACACTCATGCATTTCTCTCTTTACATGTGTGTGTTTCTGGGCATGCCTTCATTAAAAGTTTAAATTTGTGGATGTGATACCCTCACCCTGGGTAGAAAGAATATGTGAAGTGGACAGAGAGCTAGAAATGAGATGAGAAAAATGGCTCTTCCTGGCAAGGGAAAATTCTTCACAGTGAGAGACATGCTTAACATACAGACAAAATACCTTCAAAATATGCAAATCTGTGTTTCTCATGGAGAATTCTACAGGGAATAAATTCATAGTGTTAGCAATTATGTCTTAGCTCTAAAGTTGTTTTTTTTTTTTTTTTGCTTTCCTCCCATAATACTTACAAACATCAATATAGCTTAGAGCTTCGTGTTGAAATGTGTTCTTCTTCTTTCTTTTAAGAGCTGTTTGTTTAACAAGCTTCTATTATCCTCGGTGATGTGATCTAAGAAGAAAGTGTTCATTCTCTTATCAGCTCTGCTTCCTTCCCAGCTCCTTGGGAGAATTGAGCTATACCAATGGTATCTGAAGTAAGAGACATGAAATACCCAGCTCACTTCTGATCAGATGGAGCCGGGCTACCAGGCGAAGGGGGTGGGCTGCCTTGTGTTTACGCAGCTTATTGGTTGGAATCGTCACCTCCCCACACTGCCAGCTCCAAGGAAAGCTTTTGTAGTTGTAGCTGTCCTTTCTGTGTGGCTCATTCAATCTTCAACGAGTGCTATTCAGTGAGTAATGGTGTTTATTGTAGGTGCTATGGGTAATGTATGCACTTATAGTCAAATGGAGATCTGATCAGAGCCCCTTCCCACCACTTGTATTGATTACACTTGATCCTTGGCCCTGTTTACCTCCGTGTTCATCCAGCACACAGCCCATGCCTACCATCTCACTCTGCCTTATGAAACATGTTTTTCCACGGCTTTCACCTGTCCTTGACCGAGCCTCGTGCTCTCTGTAAGCCACGTAAGTATTGCTGATGCACTTCCAGAACCACACCAACTACATAGTTTTCCACCGGGATCTGCATTCAGCAGGATCATAGGGTCCCAGTGTGTCTTGGAACATACTGGTTTCTCTCACTCTGGCTATCCCTGAACCTGACTATTACCCTCTCCAGGATCTTCAGAGAGCCTCAGCGGATTATTTGGTTCTTCGTTTGTTATAAAGATCTGATGATTAGTCAAAATTCCTTTTTTTCTCTCTCAGAGATTCTAGTCCCTAGGATGGAATCTCCTCCTTAAATGCAGCATTTGATATGGGTTACAAAGTATTCCTAGGACTGCTGTGTGTGTCTGTGAGTATGCATATATGTATGTGTCAGTGTTTATATGTGTGTGTATGTCAGTGTGTGCGTGTGTGTATGTGGTGTGTGTGTGTATGTGGTGTGTGTATGTCAGTGTGTGCGTGTGTGTATGTGGCGTGTGTGTATATCAGTGTGTGTGTGTGTGTGTGTGTGTGTGTGTGTGTGTGTGTGTGTGTGTAGGCCAGGAGTCTCCCTCTATTGCTCTCCTTATTTACTGAGATGGGGTCTCCCACTTGAACCCAGAGCTCCCCCATTCAGGTAATCTCACCATCCAGTTTACCCAGGGATTCCCTGTCTCTGCCTCCTAGAACACTAAGATTATGAGCAACTGTCACATCCACTTGGAATTCATGAAGATCCCGGGATCTTAACTCTGGTCCTCAGGCTTACACAGCAAGTGATTTCTCCATTGAGTCATCTCCCAAACCCTGGGGTTTATCGATCAAATTTAGAGAAACAAGGTCTTCCACAGGGAGAGGAGAGTATACACAGAAACATGGAAAAGCCTAGGGTGTTTGGAAAACAGGAATCAGCTAGGAGCAATGCTAACTTAGTGGAGGAGAACAGGGGAGACTTCTGGGAAATTAACTGGAGTATGAATACAGCCATGTGCTGTCAAGAGTCAAGGAAGGGAGGGTTGAAAAGCTCAATTGCATTTAGCCTCCCTGCACTCATTAGCAATGCTGCTGTGAATGTCTCTTAGTGAGCCAGTAGTGGGCTGAGCACACAGGTGAGGAGAGGAAGTGGAGACAATGGGTCTTCTTTCACTAGAAGGAAGGACAGAGGGAGGCAGCAGAAAGAGACATTCTAAGGCAAAGATGATTATTGAAAGACTGACTGTATCTGAGGAAGGCCTGCGGTGTGGCAGGAGGAGAGCACTGGGGATGAGTGAGACCCAGAAGCAGCAGAGGCAGGAAGTGTGCCCAGACCCCTCAGCCCTTCCTGCCCTCACTCAGGACTGGATGGAAGCATCCTGGGTACCCAGTACCATCCTGGGTTGTTTATGGGTGACAGGAATCCAAACTCTGGTCCTGCTGCTTGCTCAGTAAGCTCTTAGCCAGGTCCATTGGCAATGCTCAAGCCAGTAGCATTAATGAAGTAGAAATCTAAGCAAAAACCTAGTAATGTTATGAGACCCATCATTAATCTAGAAAGGTTCATTGTTTTGATCCCATGATAAAAACCAAACAAACTTTTACAGAACCCTTTGTCACTGTACCTTTCTGGACATAGCAGACCAGATAGTTGTTATTATAAGGGCCATGGTATTCATCACAAAATGTATGTGGCATCTGAGCATCTGCTCCCCAGTGTGACAGCCAAACACGTCTTTAGCAGACATATTTTGGGTACGTTGGGAGGGAGACATGTTACCCTTGTTCACAACCATTTCTGTGGTTCATGTTGCTGGGCAGAGTTGTTTTTCCTAATGTTTCCTATTATTCTTGGTGTATCATTTCCCCCTTTAAGCATTTAATAGTTGAGCCCAAATGAAATTATCCCAGAGGTATCTTATCCCAAACACATGCAAAAACAGAAGCTACCTATTTTGGACTGCTTACCTTGCTGCTAAGTGGGCCTGTCCTCCTCCCAGTAACCGAGCTTGAACTTGGAACTTCCAGAAAGGGGCTCAGTGTGTGACTGCTGCTGTTCCTCAGCTGCGGGGTCCTAAGATCTTAAGAAGAACCACGTCATCCCTTACACATATGCTTCTGGCTTGCCTACCTGTTCTGAACTCAACTGCTCTGTTTTCACAGTCAGATATCTGTGCCCTGGTAAAAATGCATTCACAATTCTCCCATCACACATATCCCTGCTGTTGCAGTCAGCTTTCTAGTTGCTGCGCAGAAAGAACCCAAACAAAAGTGGCTTGTAGAGGAATGGGTTTATTTGGCTTACGGACTCGAGGGGGGACTCCATCCTGGCAGGGAAAACGATGGCATGAGCAGAGGGCTGGACATCACCTCTGCCACAGCACTGCAAACAGCGGCAGGAAGGTGTG
>PVHP010003646.1:0-76050 GCA_004024765.1 Zapus hudsonius
TCTTCTGTACAATTTAAGGAGGTAGATAGGGCCCCAAAGGGGGGGTCTGGAAGCCTACCTATGGTACAAAGGATGCTGACCTTTGGCACCCCGACCCAGTAAGTAGTTACCTCCCACAAAAAATAGTTTTTTTAAAAAAACTTTAAAAAACAGATTTCTGGATCTTAATGGTGAAAAAGTTGTGCCTATCACTTCAGGTAATAATAATTCTGTTCATTTTTGGACATTGTGAGCTTAACTGTTGTTTTAACCTTATTTCCTCTCATCTCCAGTTAGTCTGCACTCAGTCATCTTGTGACAATCTAACTTGATCTCCCAGGGGTCCCTCACCACCCTCCAAAGCCTGAAAGTCTACACAAAATGGGAACCCTAAAGAGCCCCAGTAGGGGACAATCTAGGTCATTACACAGGTCAGAAACTTCAGAAGGGTCTGGCCTTTCCTATGTCTCCCCCCTTAGGCTCTTCCTGGAGGATGAAGATTCCGAGAAGATTGCCCTTTCCAGAGATCTCGACTCCAGTCAGCTGACGCCAGGACTAGACTGTTCACACCAGCCGCCCATCAGTAAGCCTGAGGTGGGCTTCCCAAGCCCCTCTTGCCTCCCTGGGCCAGAGCTCTGCTTTGCTTCCTTCTCCTTCCAAACATTCTGGGCTTAAGCTCCCCTTCTCGTCTCCTTCCTAAAGCTCTAAGCTATAACAAAATCTCTCTGAACCTCTGGATTTCATTCCAGGTTGAGTGAATTATGATACAGGAGTTGAGGGTTTTGGAGAGGTCTTCCAGACTGGTGAACACCCATTTTGGGGTCCTTAATCCTATTTTTAATAAATGATAAAAATGGACTCAAGAAAGATACATTAAGACTTATTGAGTTTATTTAGGAAGAAATCATAAAGCGTAAAGTTTTTTTTTTTTTAGGAGAAATGGGTGTCTAGGAAAAGGTTGGAGCAGTTACACAAGCATGTGGACAACAGGACCTAGAAGCCCATGCAAAAAGATTTAGAAGAAACACATACTCCTGTAGGGGCAAAACATAAAAGCATCAGCCCTGAATCCACATAGGAGAAAATTAGGAGATTAAGTAGCATAACAGAGTGAAAGCACCAAAGCAGAGACTGGGAGAAATGAGTATAAAAAAAAGTTAAGTTCTGTGGGTAGACCCAGAGTTTAGAGGAAATTAAAGCTAGATGCAGCTAGAAGGCAGGCAGGGAAAGCTTTTGCCTATGTTCAGGCGGGCGAGTTTACAGGGCAAAGAGAGGAAGGAGTTAGCATGGACAAACCTTTATAGTCAGTTAGGATGGATTTGTGTCCTCAGACTCAGGCCTGTTGGGGAGCGATCTGGTTGGCAGGTGCATTCAGGAGGCTGACCCAAAGGCTAACCCACCTAGTGTGCTACACAGGGCAGGCAGCAGGGGGCGCTGCAGCCATTGTGGAAGAGCCTGGACCAGATGCTGGATTCCATCCAGGTGAGCCAGCCAGGTGATGTCTTCTGGATCTCTCTTTGGGCTCCTGCCCCTGGCGAACTGCCTGAGAAAAGTTGGCTTCCTCCTGTCTCCTTCGAGACAAGAATCCGGGAACATCCCAAATGATCAACGCATTGGCATATATAAGTGTACAAGAATCCCAAGATTTCCCTTTCACTTGAAATCAGGGCTGCAGTATGAGCCTCAGAACCCACATTAAAAGCTGTGTGCTGGTAATCCCTGGGCAGACAGAGTCAGGGAGACCCTGGGGCCTGTGATCGAGCCCGGCGAACCTAACAGGTGAGTTCTAGGCCCAAGGAGAGATCCAAGCTCAAAAAAAAGAGATGGGTGGGGAATCTGCGTACCAAGGCTGTTCTCCAGTTCACTAGTGTTCACGTGCTCCCCTCCCCCAGCACCCGAGGATGTCATCGTGTTCACTGGTGTTCACTGACAAAAGAAAATGAACGTGATCAAATTGGGGTGATTCCCCCTCAGAGAAGCTGGTGACCACACCCACGTCGTCACTGCATGAAGTGTCCCAGAGGTCCTGAAGGTTCAATACATCCATCATCTTTGTCACATGTCACCGTGGAGCCTACTAGCCTGCTTTGAAAGCACAGGAAGGTGGCCTGCTAACCTCATCTCCAGTGCCACCTCCACCTGCTTGTTCTCACCAGGAAGGCCTCCAGGCAGCAGTGTGGGGAAGGTGGACCCACGATGCCTCGGGGTTGGCAGTTGAGCAAGAGGGCAGAGCATGGGCCAGGAATGCCAGGCCTCCCTCCCAGAAGCCCTCTCTGAGCCACATTCCTACAAGCAGATAGATCCCTGGGAGCTGCGCCAAGCTACCCCTCAGAGCTAGGACAGGCCATTTAGTGTGCTTCATGGCCTGACCCCAGGAGCAAGTGAGTCACGGATTCGTGCATGCCAGGGTTGCCAGTGAGACGCTGTGGGCACAAGCCTTGTCCACACGAAGCCCTAATGTTTTGGGGCCATTGTAGTTTGGATCTTGAACATACATGTGTTGAAGGCTTGGTCTCCCGCCCTGCCTGGCACTCTAGGAAGGTGGGACTTAGTGGAAGGAACTTAGGTCCCCTGGGGCTTACGTGATAGGGATATTGGAACCTTGACCTCTCTGCTTCAACCGACCATGGACTGAAACCATGAACCAAAATGAACCTTTCCTCCTTTTAACTTGATTATCTTGAGTTTCTGTGTTTATTTCATTTTTTTTGTATTTAGGCCAGGCTTTTTGTCTTTTCCTTCTTTAATTTTTTTTTTTTTGATTTTTCGAGGTAGGGTCTCGCTCTAGCCCAGGCTGACCTGGAATTCACTATGTAGTCTCAGGGTGGCCTTCGACTCATTCATGGCAATCTTTGTTCCTTTTTTAAAATTTTAAAAAATTTATTTTCAAGGAGAGAGAGAGAGAGAGAGAAAAAGAGAGAGAGAGAGAGAGAGAGAGAGAGAGAGAGAGAGAGAGAGAGAGGAGAGAATGGGTACATCAGGGCCTCCAGCCACAGCAAATGAACTCCAGAAGCATGTGCCACTTTGTGTGTCTGGCTTTATGTGGATATTGGGGAATCAAACCTGGGCCATCAGGCTTTACAACCAAGCACCTTTAACCACTGTGCCATCTCTTCAGCCCCTATTGCATATTTAAAAAATATTTTTATTTATTTATCTGCAAGAGAGGCAAGGGACAGAGAATAAAGGCCCGCCAGGGCTTCTTGCCACTGCAAAGGAACTCCGGATGCATACGTCACTTTCTGCATCTGGCTTTATGTGTGTACCAGGGAATTGAATCCAGGCCATCAAGCTTTGCAAGCAAGTACCTTTAATCGCTGAGTCATCTCACCAGCCCCACCTTGGGTATTTTGACATAGCAACTGAAATCTCACATACGAGGTCACTTGACACATCCTAACTTACAGTGCTGTATAACCGAGGCACGTGAGGACTGAGGTCTGTGTGTTGAGTCCATAACACTCTGGGCTCTTCTGGGGATCTTGCCAAGCAGAGACAGGCCAGCACTGTCTGAGGAAGTCTTTTCAGAGTCCCCAGGTAGCACTTTCCAGGGAAGAGGGCTGCATGCAATTGCCCTTGAGATTAGCCAGCGAGTATGGGCCCTTGGCAAGGTTGTCAGCCCTTCTGAGCCCATCCACAGAAGGAGGGCAGGCAGACTTCCTTTCAGGTTGACATGAGAAATGAAGATGTTATGAGTTCAGCCAGGGCTTAGAGAGGAAGGCTTAAGACACAACATCCCCGTTTACAGTTTCCTCGAGTAGGTGGCTGGGCTCTGGCTCCCATGAGGATTCCTGGGGAGCAGTAACACACTGCTAATGTTAGAGAAGAAGCCGATGGGTGGGGGAGCAGTGCTTCGGTCTCTCAGCCCTGAGACAAACCCACTTAGTGGCTGGCTAGTGAGTGTCTGAGTACACATGGCCGAGGCCGTCCCCAGGCCCTGCAGGCACCAGCTCGGCTTCTCTCAAGTGGTCTTGTCTAGTCCCTGCCTGAGAGCTGCACATGGGTGCTGCCAAACATCAGTGAGGATGGAGTCTGGTTTCCTTGGGGGTCCAAACAGCAGCTTCCCACTGTGGCAAAGGGACACAAGAGAACAGTTCTTGCTTGCTACACGCACTTTAAGACCCTCAAACCTCTAGAGTTGCTGCTTCTATTAAGAGTTGCTAAGGGGGCCAGGCGTGGTGTGCACACCTTTAATCCCAGCACTGGGGGGACAGAGGTAGGGGGATCACCATGAGTTTGAGGCCAGCCTGAGACTACATAGTGAATTCCAGTTCAGCCCAGGCTGGAGTGAGACCCTACCTTGAAAAACAACAACAAAAGAATTGCTCAGGGGGCTGGGCATAGCGACGCATGCTTGTAATCCCCGTACTGGGATGCGGAGGCAGGAGAATCAGGAGTTTCAGATCATCCTCAGCTGCATAGCAAGTTCGAGACCAATATAGGCTACATAAAACCCTGTCTCAATGAACAAAACAAACAAGGCCAAAACAGGCTGTGAGGGATGGCTCAGCTGGGAGCCTGTTGTGCAAGCATGAGGGCCTGAGATCCCCAGCACCCATGTGCAAAGCAGACATTGACCTATAACCCCTGAGGCGGTGGAGACAGAATTGCTGGGACTCATTGGTTAGTCAGTCTGACTGGAACAGAGGCTCCAGGTTCCTAGAGAAACTCCCATCCCGAGGAAACAGTTTGGGAGGGAATAGCAGACACCCATGCTCTCCTCTGCTCTCTGCATGCATGTACACACACATGGACATACGCTATGCACACATACCACATATTACACACACACACACACACACACACACACACACACACACACACACACACACCAAAAGGGGGGGGAAAAGGCTGAGGTGGAGAAGAGGTTCTGGGTTTGATCCCTGGCACTGAAAAAAAAATTGCTGAGGAAGTACATTTCAAAACCAAACTAGATTAATGCTTGGGGAAAATGATTAGCCAGGAGTCACCCAGAGTGGCACAGAGCAGGTCAGGGAATGCCTGAGCCCAAGGACAAGAGGCTGTCACCTGTGCAAGAATGAGCTGCCCTGGGCAGAAATGGGGTGCAGTGTGACTGAGAGATGAGACAAGAGGCAGGGTGCTCTTCTGGTGACATGAAGAACCCTTGAGCTGGTAGTCTAGATTTCTAAGCATCACGATGAAGGGCACAAGGTGCCCAACCCCATCTCGGAATTTCATGGGCATGAACCCAGGGCCAGGCTAGTGAGCCCTGAGGGGCCGGGTCCTGGGCCAGGGAGGCTCTCCCCGCCCTTGCCCAGTTTTTCAGTCCTCAGGGAGGGAGGTGTGTAATAGTAACGCTCGTCTGTCACGTGGAGAAGAAGGAAGAATTGTTGGGTTTCCATTTCCTAGGAGTCAAGAAAGCCTGACTGACAGCTCTGGAGCTACAGAGCCCCTGGAAGGGCTGTGAGAAGACATCAGGCCTGTCCTCATGCGGCTGCCAGTAGGGCTTGGGAGTTTAAGACTCTGTTATCAGCACTGAGACTCTGTGAAAGCTTAACAGACAGGAGTGACGTAGCTCTGTGTTTAAACAAAAATAACCACCTCTCTTTGTTATTCTGCAGGGGAAGAACTGAGGAGTGGCCAGGAGGCAGAAAGGCCAGGTCCAGCTGTCACATGGCCAGGGCAGGGGATGAGGACGGCTTCATGGGAGCTGCAGCTTCGGAGGCAGAGAGAAGTGGGCTGGTTAGCAATTAGTCAGGGTGAGTACAGCCTCTCCCTGCTTCCACCTTTGCCCCTCACTGTAGCTGGTCCCCTCCACAACCAGTGATCCTGGCTAGAGCCTAAGTCCAGGTCACGCTAGTCCTCTGGCTTCCCATCCCGGGGAACAAGCTAACGTTAGCAAAGCTTCCAAGGTCAACCTGGTTATCTTCCTCATCCCAGAGCTCCGACCTTAGCTACTACAGTAGCCTCTTCACTCACACCATCCAGCCCTCGCCGTTCCTGCCCAGGGTCTTTGCATCTTCTGTTCTGTCTGCCCGGATGCAATGTCCCCAAGGAGCCCACAGATGCTCCCGCACCACCTCGGGTCTCTGCTCATGTCACTACTGCTTATGGTTTGTACTTATCTCTGTTGAGTGTGCAAGGCGTAAGTGCACACGAGGAAGAAGGTGGTGGGAGGCAAGGCTGTGCATATGCACAGGCAGAGCACATGAGCTTCAAGAACGGGTGCTGACCCCAGGCCCGCAGCTCCCAGGACTGGGAACAGCTGGACAGTGCTCTAGGCTAGGCTCTGACAAAGGAGAAAACTCTTTGTGGAATGGAAGGGATTCTGGAAGTCATGTGGACAGGAACTATCTACCCAGAGGGAAAGCCAGGTTTTGCTCCAGGGGAGACCTTTGCAGTCAAATGCTCTACCACTGAGCTATCTGCCCCCCCAGGACCTTTCAATGAAAGGGACCACGGCCCAGTTCTCTTTCTAAATTCAGGGAACCTCCAGTCACGAATCATAGGTTTGTCTCTCCAGAGCTTCACACACCTAGTCACTGATTATTGGAAATACACAAGAACATTTGAGACATGTTTGTAAAGGAAGAACAAAGAGGAGCGATGAGCTATTAAACCCCAACAGTCATAATTAAAATTGTGTAATGTCACAGGATCAGTGAACAGATCAGAGGAATAAGATCCAGATCCAGACTGCCCACGGAGGAGGATATCCAACTAACCGGGGACAGGGAAGAGGAAAATAGGGGAACTGGAGACATCAACACATTATTCCCTTATTAAGTGTATCTAATTATGGATAATAAAAAAATATTCTTTCAAGAGTATGAAGCTGAGTGGGGAAGATGGTTCAGTGAGCAAAGTGCTCAATATGCAGGTCAGATCCCCAGCACCCAGGTAAAATGTGGAGGGACATGGTGGCGCATGCCTGTCACCTCAGCCCTGGGGAGGCACAAAGAATCTAGGGTAGCTAGGATTGGCTGAGTCAGTGAGCTCCAGGCTCAGTGAAGAGCCCTTGACTCAGTGGAGAGCAACTGAGGAAGACCCCTTGATGTTCACCTCTGGCTTCCACACATATGTGCAGACACACACACACACACAAAGTACGGGCTAGGGAGATGGCTCAGCAGTTAAAGCCAACTGGCCCTGAATTCCCCAGTGCCCACATAAAGCAAGAGGCACAAAGTGGCACATGCAGAGTTTATTTTCAGTGGCAGGAGGCCCTGGCATGCCAATAATCTCTCTCTCTCTCTTTCTCTCTCTCTCTGCCTCTATTTCTCTCAAGTAAATAAATAAAACTATTCTTTAAAAAGTGCACATGCATCTGGAATTGGTTTGCAGTGGCAAGAGAGCCTGGTGTGCCCATTCTCACTCTCTGGCAAATAAGTAAATAAAAAACAATTTAAGTACAAAATGTTCCTACAAAGTATTAATAAAAAGTAAAGCCATCTTGGAAAAATGGGCGAAAAGTTTAAGGTGCCTCCTGTAGAGGTAGTCAGCCAGTGAGGACGGCTGGGCTGTTCCCTGGTGTTACTCTGGCCATGGGCATACAGCAAGCCCAGGGTGAATGTCTGCTGAGGGAGTGAATGTGCAGCCCAATCATCAGAGGAAGGCAATATGCTGCATTTTACTAATCAGATCAAAAACTTAAAAATATTCAGTGTTGGCAAGGGTGGGAGGAAGGAGGTACAGTTGCATGCAGATAGGATGTGAACTGCCAGCAGCCCTTCCTGGCGTGTGATAGACAGGATTCAGAGCGCAGGCACACATGACTCAGGCCAAGTAAACAGACTCATCCAGAGCCAGCAGGGAGGTAGGTTCCAGGGCCTAGACTCCAGGACTGTGGAAGGAAATATCTCGGTAACCGTTTAGATTTTTAAAAGCCGGAGTGTCTGTGGGTGTGTGTAATGAAGGGGTGGGTTCCCAGGTAGATCCCACTACATGGGAACAACAGGAATTCCTTTTTCTTTGGAAACAAGACCAAACTTCTCAAGAAGCAAAGGAGAGCCTGGGCACCTGTTTTTTTTCTAAAACCTTCCTCATTCTAGGGAAAACACAAATCAAGTGCGCCATCTAGTGAGAGATGAAGGGCAGAGAGGAGAATGCAGAGGCGGGTGCCCAGGAACAGTGGGTGTCGGCGTGGAGGGCTAGGGGCCGCTCCTGCTCAGCCACGCTCATGACAGGCCTTCAGTCGACCCTGACCCACCCTTCCCGCACCGCACCGCAGCCCCAGACCTCACCTTCTTCTTTCTAAAGCGATCCTTTGTGAGCCCTGGAGGAAACCTGTCTTGCCCATCACTGCATCCAGTAAAAGGACAAGCCTGGTGCTGGAACTGATCCTACAGCCTGTGTGAGCCATGGTGGCAGGGGAGGTGGACAGGCCCAGACATGGACGGGTCCCGGGACAAGCAAAGGGACTTTATTAGAAAGGCCAGGGGAAACATATTTACACGGGACACGCAGGAACATTAACAGAAGCAGGGACGGGCAGGGATCTCAGCTCAGACAAGCTCCACCTTGGCGTTGGGGTACACGGCCACCACGTCATAGCCTTCGGGAGGCTTGACCCGCGCCTTGGCATGGTTCTCGCAGTAGAGTCGCTCGTCCAGGAAGAAGTAACCACGCTGCTTGAGGTTCAGGCCACAGTCGCTGCACATGAAGCACTCGGGGTGGTACAGCTTGTCCCGCGCCTTGACGATGGTGCCCCTGTTGGAGGGAACAGCACTGTGTGACAGATTCCCTAGCAGAGCTGGGGTTGCGGTGACATGGGCAGGGACAGTACTCACACAATCCCATGACCACAGCGTGTGCACTCTGGCAACCCCTGGAGGCCACTCAGCGGAGCACCCAGTTTGCTGGCCGCTGGCTTGAGATTTCGGGGTCCACCAGGCCCAGGCCGCTCCCCTGAAAGCGGAGTGTAGGTGGCATGAGTGGGGTAGGTAAGATGGGAACTCCATTTCTGGGGGGTGCTGCTTCTGGGCCACGCCAGCCACCAGACTGGGGAGGGTGTGGGATCAGGTAAGGTCACAATGAAGGTGTGGGGGAAGCAGCGAAGAGGTGGAAGCTAAAAGCAGGTTGTCCCTGGGGGTGGGGAGGGGCTGGGACAGCGCGGAGGGGAGGCAGGTGTGGGGACTCTTACCACCCTCTCCGGCCTCCAGCATGCCCTGCAAATAGCGGAAGGAGCCCGACTGCTTGGGTTCCGTGGCTGTGGGCTCGGCTGGCTCCCTTAGCATCCTGTATACCTCTGAGCCCAGGTCCACCCTGCAGTCTCGGTTCCGAGGGAGGCCCCTGGCTGGGTCAGCGCTGGACAGGACAGAGAGATGGAGGGCCAAAGTGGCAGTGCCAACTTCCACTCTGATGGCTTAGGGGAGGAGGGGATGACTGGTGAGGCTTCACGAAACCATGTGAAACCCAAACATCACATGAGTCAGGGGCAGGACGGGATGTGAGGGATGGTTAGGGGTAGGGTGGAGGGGTGTGGCTTCAAAGAGCAGGCCGCTGTACTACCTGGGGGGTGGAGACACGTGCAGGTTGCTCATCTGGGCTGGCAAAGTAGCTTCGTTGCTGCTGCCATTGTGAGGGACTGGAAGGCGAGGTGGCTGTCCATATGGAGATCCTAGGCCGGGTCTGGTCTCTTCCAGTCCAATCCCACTAGCTGAGGACCGCCTGCTGGACACTGGACTGCCATCCTGTGAGAGTGAGGCTTAAGGCACTGGGAAGCCCTGTGACCTCTGGCTTTTCCTGGGACCCCTCCACCCTGCTTTGCCAGGCCTTGGATGTCAGCTGGCTACCGTGGTGCTAACATACCTAGGCTATGGTGCCTCACCAAAAATGGGACCTTTGGGGAACAGGCTGGGCTTCAGGCCTGGTTCAGTCACTTTGTCTGTGAGAAATGCAGACACAAACATCTGAGTGGCTGAGATTTAACCTGGGCTCTTGAGTCCTGCCCACTAGCACCCAAGAGAGAGTGTGTCGGGATGGACCCATTCTAAGAAGCCTTTGCAGGCCAGTGGAGCTACAGCAGTGTGTGGGCCTTCCCAGCTGTAGAACAGAAGGCCTGACCAGGTCCTGGTGCCAGAACGGCGCTGGGTACCAGCTGGGCCAATAGCTAGGACCATTAAGAGGATTTCTTGTCCTGAAGCCGGGAAGTGTGGGGGGGGTCATCAGTGCTGTATGAAGGGCCAGTCTAAGGCCTGGGAACACTATCATGAGGTCAGCGCCCCTGGGCCTGCACCTCTATTTCCCCATTTCCTGCTCCCCAGGAAGGCTACCAACAGGTGGCCTTCTTGAGAGAGATCAGATGAGGGACTGGACCCCAAGGCCAGTCTACTTGTCCATGGATGAAACAGTTCAGGGAGTGCTCTGTGCATGCCCCTCAGCCTGTGAGGGCAGGGCAGGGACTTTGTAGTATGGATCTGAGTGGAGGCTGGGGGCTGTGTCCCCACAGCGCCCAGAGCCACGCTGACCTCGGCTCCCAGTGCTATGAAGAAGGGCAGCACACTGTTACATTTCAAGACGTACACACATGTAAGGACCAAACAGAGCCACCAGAACATGTCTCAAAGTGAGGCTAGAGCTCAGCCTCAGCCTCGAGGTGTCTTGTAAGCCTTTCTGCTTTGGAGTGTGGACAGGGAACCGGCACTCAGGGGAAGGAGCTCTGCCTGAACTCAGCCTCTAGCACGGGGCAGTTGAGCCCATCAGGCTCCATCCTGATTGCCCCTGCTCTTTGGAAGGTGAGAGTAGTTGTTGGGTGGGGGATCCCATTTCCTCAACCCCTACAAAGGGGAGGAGCTTGCTGCCCAGGCAGGGCAGGACTCTTGTCCCTCATTCAGGCCCAAGGGAAGCCCGGCAGAAACCCGAGCGCTCTCACACACGTGTCTGCAGGGCAGGCAGGCAGAGCTGGCCTCTAATGGGGACCAGATGGGTTGTGGTTGGTGGGGGAGGGGCTGGGTTTCTTCTCGAAGCTTCAATGGAAAAGCGGAGGGGTGGGAGTCAAGGAACCAGAGACTAGGAGGATGGAGTCCCTTTCTCCCCCCACCCAGCAGGGTGTGGGAGCCACTGCTGCTCCTGTGACCACCCATGCAGCACTTTCTGTAGGTCTGAACTCGGAGGTGACCTTGGTGTTTGAGTGCAGCTCTACCCCTCACTAGCTGGCTCACGGAAGCTCTGTTTCTTCAGCTGAGAAGTGGAGAGTGTGATTGGTCTCTGCATCATGGATTCCTTAGAGAGGGGAGTGAATAAGACAGTTACGCGGAAAGCTTAGCATGGTGCCTGGCTAAATGGCTGTTGTGGGGATTCCTGGAGTTCTCCTCTCTGGGTGGTGGGATAGCTCATACCCTGAGCTCCCGCCTGCTGCTGGCACGGTTGTTGAAACCTCAGTGGGTTTTTCAGCAGAATGGGGTGATGACACTGCTTGTCAACCCCACATGACTAAAGACAGACTGTGAGGCAGTCATCCTGACTGGAGATGAACACTTCCTCCAGGGGAGAAGGCAGCCCTCAAGGCTGAGTGCCAGCCCCTGCTGGGCTGGGTATGCATGGACCCTCTGCTCTGCTGTCTCTGCGCTTCAGCTTCGGGCTACCCACCCCTCCCAAGGAAGTTCCTCACTGCTGGGCTTCTTTCACCCTGGGTGACCCATGTGCCTCCTGAGTTTCCACATGGGGCCCCAAGAGGAGGAGTTCCCAGTGGCCCTACAGAGAAGGCAGGCCTGAAGCTGCAGTTGCTCTATCCCATCCCGCTCAGGGATGTATGCCAGGGGTGCCCTGTGCTGGCCTAGGGCTAACTGTGGTTTCCTCCTCCTCTGATGGCTTCAGCTGGCCCCACCCCCCCCACACAGAGGGTGGGAACTGTGGGGACAATGAGCCCTGTGTCTCTGCTAGTGAGGACACAGCCATGCAGGGGCGGGTGGGGTGTTTTTGTCGCCACCCATAGAGCCCATGACCTTTTAAGTACAAAAGGGGGATAGTAACTGGGGGGCTGTCCTGTCACTTGTGGAAAAGCCACCCCCCCAAGACCAGGGCCGTTGCCAGCATCACAGGTTTTCAAAGGAGTTAATAAAGACAAGTGTGGGACAGGGGTACTGCTCTCCAGGCCTACCAGGCTTTGAGCCTCTGGGGAGGACAGCTGGGGTCCACACTCTCAAGCTCAGGCCTGTCTGCCCTGGCAGAGACACCCTGGGAGGAACCAGGTCTCCCCCAAGCACTGTGTTGCTCCCTTCTGCCTGGCAGCTCTGTCTGTGCCCCTAGCATCTCTGGACCACCAGAGAAAGTTCCGAGACCCAGATGGGATCATGAGTCCGGGCAAGAACAGAGGAACCTTCGAGACTCTACCATGGCCCTCCTCACCACCTCATCCCTGCCCTCCCCACACACCTGCCCACCTTCCTTTCTGATCTCTGAACCCATGGCTCATTCTCACCTCTGGGTCTTGGCATGTGCTTCCCGAGTCCATCTCCCACACTCCTTTGCCTGCTTGGACACCCCTCCTTCAGGGAGCCCTCTCTGAACCCCTGTCTCAGTCGCATAGGTACTTTGAGCTCCTTAGGGCTCTGGCGTTCCCTACCTCAAGACTTCTAAGTGCCTCTCCCCTACCAGAACAGGCACTCCACAACTGTGGTAAACATCTGGCCTGAGAGGTGCCAGTTGAGGCAAGGCAAGGGGACTGTTGCTAAGGAGAGGGCTAGGGAAGACCCTTTCTCTGGTTTGGTGAAACCTATTCTTCCTGCCCCTTCATGTGGGCATCAAGCATGGGCAGAAGCAAGCCAAGGAGACCTCAGCTCCACCAGCTGGGCACTATGCAGGGCTTGCAGCCCTCCCATCCTATAGGCTTCACCCAACCCCGGGGGTCGAGCTAGCTCTAGATATCTCCATCTGGCCCACATGGTTAACCTTTTAGCCCAAGGCAAAATGAGGTTCTGTAGTAGCCTGGCTCCTGGAACGTCCTGAGGACAGGGCCACAACCGTGATCTCCATCTGAGGCAGGAAGGTGGCTAAGAGGACAGGCCTGCAGCCCGAGGCTGCAGTGGACGGGAGAGCACTTCAGCCTGAGGCAGGGGACCCAAGACTAGTATGAGAACAAGGAGTGTCCCATGGCCTAGGATCCCTCACAGCTCAGCTATCAACCCCATTCCCATCCTCCCCTCCCTGAGTCTGCTGACTCCTTCCAGATCTGCATAACTGGGTATGAGAGTGAACTCCGGTGCAGCCCATCGGTGGATGGAAACCCTGAGCCAAGGCCTAGGCCAGTCCCAGCCTGTCACGGCACCTTTGTCAAGAACCCAAGCTTGCTTGGGACAGGGCAGAGCCCCCTGCAGGTGCTCATCACCTTGGGAGTGTGAGGTGGGAGCGGACATGGCCTTTTGCTTCAGTTTCTGTCCAGGGCACCTGAGAGCCATGGTGAGGTCCATGCCTTGGTCCTCTGTTCTGGGCTCACTCTGAGCTGGGCTGGGCTGGGCCTGGCAGTGTCTACATACCTGAGCCTCAGGGTCGATGTGGATCCTGTGTGCCTGAGCCTTGTCATCGGGAGAACCGGGCCAGCTCTTGTTCTCAGGCCTGTAGCAGGAAGAAGGATGGTCAGGGATATCTGTCTACTCCCACCTTGCCTGGGAACCTCAGGGCCTGGAGGTATCTAGGACCAGGCTTGTGGCCTGCAGGGAGAAGCACACCACCCCAGTGTTCTGCCTTGAGCTTGTCTGCTGTAGCAGGAGCTCTCCTGGGCCAAGGCCGCGTGCTCCCTTCCCCACCAGCTCCTCTGTCCCTGTCGGGTCTGGTTCCTGGAGAGCTTGCAACTTCGTCACTCTTCCAACCCTGCGTCGTCCTACGGAAGCTAGCTCAAGGAGGATCAGCTTGCAGCAGGGCAAGCCAGGCCTCTCACAGGCATCAGCCAGGAGCCTGTCCACTCATGCCTTGACCTCCACAGCCTCCAGCCAGAGGCTGGGTCGGCTCTCAGGGAGGTGAGCCGGAGGTTCTGAGGGAGGACCTTCCCTCCCACTGCCTCCGCCTGCCCGGCAGGCAGAGTCATCATCAATGTCTGCCCAGCCCAGATGGGAAACAGGCCATTAGGAAATTCCTGCTTCGCCATAGAAACCAAAAGCCAAACACCACTCAGGAGGGAGAAAAACATCGTAAACCTGCCATAAGGGACAGTTGGGCCTAGAGGTTCCTGGCCCAACCCTGCCATTGATAGTTCTGTGAAAAGCAAGCCAGGAGGGTGTGTGGACCCTGGGCAGCAGACAGTGTACAGTGAGGCTGGTCAGATCAAGGAAACAATGTCCCCCCACCAAGAGGCCTTCCGGGACTTCTCAAGGTCTGATGACTGGCACAGCAGCTTCCTCCTGCCTCTCTCCTTTGTTAGCTGAAGGATTTAACAACCTGTCTGTACCAGTAGGCCACAATGACTGTGTGTCTCCACCTCTTCCCATCCTCCACCTCACTGCCTCTCAGGGGCCACTGAAATTGACACGGTCACCCATCCCTTCCCCATGGCCTCATCTCTCTCTAGCCACTCAGCTAGGTTAGGGTGACTGCCTTAACTCACAGTTCTGTGTCTTGTACCTACTCAGAACGCCATCTTATGTGATTCTATGTCCTTATATTTTCCCAAACTGCTGCCCTGGAGGGCAGTATAAACCTGAGGTTGAAGGGTCAGAGAACACAAAGTACCCAGTGTCATGAGGATGGCTCAAGGTGTCAAATAAGAATGAAGGGCTTAGTTATGTATTAATCTTTATCCCAAGCCTCCATTTCAGGCTAGTTAGGTGGCTCCAGTTACCCACCTTTAAAGAAAATGGGAAGCAAGGACTGAGCTCTTCAAAGCGCCCAGGAGCACAGGTGATGGTCTCGGCTGATGTATGAGGAGAGCTCTGACCTTAGAGGTGCGAGGTGGGCTTTGACAGTGGGAACAAGAGGCTATGGCTCCAGTCCCGCCCTCAGCAGCTCTGTAAGCATGCCTGGCTTTGGCTCCTTGTAAAGTAAGCCTAGCAAGGAAGCAGGGCCTTTCTAACACTTCTGTTTGTGAGGAAGTCTGAAGTCTGGTGGGTCAGGCAGAGAACTGGCCTGGGCTGGGCTGAGCACCAGCTCGCTCACCAGGCTGACTCTCTATAGAGCCACAAGGTGGGCAGAAGGGGTCTTTGTGGTCCAGGCATAAGTCCTGGCAGAGAAGAAAGGACAGGAAGTAAGGGCAGAGGCTCTGCAGGTGGGATGGTGTCTGGCAGAAAGAATTCTGGTCTCAGGGTCAAGGTAGCTCCCATGTCCCATCCTCCCCAGCCCCCAAGCCTGTGTGTGAGGTTTGGAGACCATGGAGGGAAGGCAGGCCTCAGGCTCTCACTTTGAGTCAGTCTGGTACCTCATCACTCAATCACTCAATGCCACAATCCAAGGTGGGTCTTGATCTTGGGCTGAGGGAATTCAGGGCTCAGAGGGTAAAGCACTCGCTGCAGACTGGCATGGCTCTCAATGAGAGGGCCTCTGGACTACAGCGCTGTGATGTGGACATATGTTCCATTCGAAAACTGCTACACCCAGCATGCAACGGGACAGTGGCCCCCTGGCTCCATCCAAGCCTGGCTTGGAACAAATGACCAGGGAAGGAAGGAAGGAAGGAGAACCTCCACCCGGCCTCCCTCCCTGACATCATTCTCCTGGGAATCTCCTGACTCAGGTCCCTTTTAGCCTCCCTCCCAACTGCCCCCCCCCCCCCCCCCCCCCCCCCCCCCCCCCCGCCCAGGGCTGCCCTTGTTGGGCTAGAGAGAAAAGAGGAGGTGAGTCAGGTCCCAGGAACCCAGCCAAGCACGGAGGCCTCAGAGGCTACTTGCGGGCAGAGCAGCACTGATGCTTCCCCCAACCAGCAGCCTGGCAGAGGGCAAGGAATGCCATCCCATTTTGTGGGAAAGGAAACCCAGGCTCATGGAGGTCATCTGGATACCTAAGACTGCAGCGTCTGGGTGATGACCAGCTCTACTGAAATCCTAGTCTGGGAACCCTTGCACGTGCCGAGTGGAACATACATGGCCCTGGGCTTACAGCTGGGCCCATTCAGAGCCAAGGGCACAGCGAGGGGTCCTGACCCCAATGTGGACCTGGTCACGGGCCAGGCACAACCAGAGGTTATCTCATAAGCCTTCTCACCGTGTTGGAAGGCTTATAGACAGTGGATCAACTTCCGCCCTGTCGGCTCATGGGCATGCTGTGGTTTGGGGAGATTTCATCCACATAGTTCCACAGGGGGTCGTGGAAAGTCCCTGTTAGCAGTGAACGTGGCAGAGCTGAGCTGGATCCAGGCAGGGCGGGGTGGGGTGTGGGGAGATCCCACTCAGCTAGAATGAAACTGTGGGAACTGTCTAAAAAGCCAGGGTCTGAGAAGGCAAGGGGGCTGGGTCTTTCATCCCTGCTCCATCTATGGGTCATGGTGACCCCCTTTCCTCCCTCTCACGGTGGGATGCTCAGTACAAGAGAGTCCATGGCGGGGAGGCTAGTTCCAAATCCAGATTGAACCAGAGCAGAAGCATAGGCCGAGGTGGGGACAGCTGCTGAGGCCGAACAGCTGTGGGGCTGCGTGAAGGAGTCAGCAGCCAAGTAGAGAGAATGGAATCTTTAGGGGCGAGAGAAACCTGAGGTCAAATGTTGCTTCCTCGCCTCCTAGCTGTGTGACTTTAAGCACCCTCTGCCTTTTCTGAGGCTCTGCTGTATCTGTAAAGTGGGGCCTACACTAGGTTTTATATTTGATGTTGGCTTGGGGGTAAGATGTCCCACATGGAACTGCTTTGAAATGGTCATTAAGCTGATCCCTTGGGACAGGAGAGGAGAAAGAACTGAAGTTTTGTGTATGTGTGTGTGTGTTGAGACAGTTTCACTAAGTAATTCAGGTTGACTTTGAACTTGAGAGCCTCCTGCCTCAGCCTCCCAAATGCTGGGATTGGGGCGGGGAAATGGCTCATTGGTTAAAGGTGCTTGCTTCCAAAGCCTACCAATCTAGTTTAACTCCCTGACACCCACATAAAGCCAGATGCACAAAATAGTGTATGCATCTGGAGTTTGTCTGCTCTCAAATAAATAAATAAATACACAAATAAATAAAATATTTTTAAAAATCACCAAAACCAAATGCTGGGATTACAGGTGAGTCACCACACACAGCTTCCTGCTGCCTGTAGCACTTGCCACAAGAGTCCCAATGCACTACTTATATTGAGTTGAAAAAGTGACTCCAGCTCTAAACAGTGCCCCTCAGGCCCTGTGACATCACTGTTCCCTAGGACTGGGCCTGGGAGCTGAGGCAGAGAAGCTGTCACCCAGCCTGGCCAGAGCTGTCCCACTTCTCCCCTCTCTCCTGCCCAGCCTGCTCTGGTGTGTACCTGCTCACGGACAGCGTGAGGTGATCGTGGCAGCCTTTGATGCGGTTCTGGGCCTCCAGGTGTGTCATAAACTCTGTGCTTTCACCGTTGATGGCCTGGATCAGGTCTCCTGGGCACAGGGCGGCCAGTGCAGCCTTGCTGCCAGCATGGACCTGTGGGTGGACAGAGTCATTATGTGGCCTTTTGCTCCAAACCTCCTTCAGCCTCAGAATCTGACCAGTGTGACCTGTGGGTGAGTAAACCAAGAGGCTGGTCCAGGCCCCTAGGTGGCTTCACAGTCTTGGAATTAAAAACATTCTGTGGGTTAGGGGAATGGCTCAGCCCGTTAAATGCATTCAAGGAAGGCCTGAGTTGGGATCTCTAGCACCTACATTAAAAAAAGAGAAGGAAAAAAAAGTTGGCTGTGGAGACAGGAGGATCTCTAGGACTTGCTGACTGGGTAGCCTAGCTTAATCCGTGAGCTCTTGACTCAGTGAGAGACTTAGACGCCTTTAATCCCAGCACTTGGGAGGCAGAGGTAGGAGGATCGCAGTGAGTTTGAGGCCAGCCTGGGACTACATAGTAAATTCCAGGTCAGCCTGGGCTGGAGCGAGACCCTACCTCGAAAAACCAAAAAAAAAAAAAAAAAAGATGAGGAAGACATCAGATGTCAACCTCTGGCCTCCACACCTGTGCACACACGTGTGCAGCAGGCATGCTCCCTCCCACACATGTACTGACACACACACACACACACACACACAAGCAACTCTAACTCCAGCCCCTGGAAACCTGGTAGGTAAGGACACACAGTGTCTACCTCTGGGCTGGTACAAGACAGATGCTGCTTTTGCAAAGGGCACAGCCAGGGACACACATGCTCACAGAGCATGGAGAGCATGGATATGTCATAATTACTTCAGACAATGCCCCCACTGAGTCAGACTTTGCAATTTGATCTCACTTTTCATGCCTACCCCTCACTTACCTGCTCCTGCCATGCTATGCCCAGCCCACCTGAACAGGCACCAACAGCCTTCATGTCTCTGCTTCCACAGACACTGCGGTTTCCACCTGGAACCCTCTTTTGACTCTCTGATCCTACTACTGACCCAACCCCCTCTTCATGTCTGTTGCGGTCAGCTTTCTAGTTGCTGCGCAGATAGAACCCAAGCAAAGGTGGCTTGTGGAGGAATGGGTTTATTTGGCTTACGGACTCAAGGGGAGACTCCATCCTGGCAGCGAAAATGATGGCATGAGCAGAGGGTGGACATCACCTCTGCCATAGCACTGCAAACAGCGGCAGGAAGGTGTGCCAAACACTGGCAAGGGGAAGCTGGCTTATAACCCCATAAGCCCGCCCCCAACAACACAGCTTCATGGAGGTTGTAAAACCCAAACTGCCATCAGCTGAGGATCGATCTATGAGAACACATTCAATTGTTTGTGGGGGACACCTGGATCAAACCATGACAAGGTCTCACGTAGAGCTCGCTTCCTCACGTACCCTCAAATCACCTCTGCTCCCCTGAACTGTTAAGGCCTCATTACATTTAAAATGGAGAGGTATGTATATCACTTCCTATGGGAAGTCCAAGGTTGTACAGTTCCAGCTATCAGTGTGCACTTATGGGGTCACAACACCTCCACTTCCCTTGCACGAACACCCTAATGTTCCCTATTGACTTAACGGGGTCAATTTTGGTCATATGATGAAGACCATGTAGAGAGGGTCGGGAAAGACTAGCAGAGCTCCGAGGAACTGAGGCAGCAGGACACCCTTCACCAGGTCTCGGCCCTGGCACTCTATGGAAGCAGGCAGGCCTTCGTACCCATTCTCCCCAGTGTCTCCAGCCAGGGACCTGCTGTGGCTCGAGCTGTCAGTGACCTTGTGCCTATCAGCGGAGATGGCAGCTCCTGGCAACCAGACAGGCTCAGTGTGCCAGTTCCCAGCAGCGAGTGGACAAAGCGGAGGTGCTGGCAGCTCCTTGGCTAGAGGCCTGGTATGGGCACTGCCCAAGCTGCCTTGCCACAAAATAAGCTGCCCTGAGGAATGTTCTCTTCTGAAGAAGGACACCCAAGCCAAGCAGCCCACCATTAATGTTCATTCATTGGGCCCGGGCACCTGCATAAGCCTGTCCTTCTGGGGCAGGTGCCCAAATGGCACCATCCCATTTCAAGGCCGTGCTCTGGGTACTCTGGCCTTCATGGACAACCGCTCTGTGCCAGGGCTTTACCGCAACTGGCTCGGGGCAACCTCTCAGCCACTCTCACCGGACGAGAAGAGCTTGGTGCAGGGTGCCTTGATCTAGTCCCCCACTGGACAGGACCCTTTTTCCTCAGGGAGCAGCTAGCTGCAAGATGACTCAGCCAGCACAAGGGGTGCATTCAGGTCCCCGTGGGTGGAGGAAGTTCCTGAAAGCAGGGGGTGGCTAGGATGCTGCCAGCTCCATTGAGCTTGGGGAGTTCTGGTCAAAGAGGGCGCGAAGCCAGGAAACCGTGACTCTCCCGGGCTCCTTTTATGCACATTGTCTCCCTCATCCTCAAGACAAGCCCATTTCCTAGGTGAGGAAAGTGAGGCCAGAGAATGCTTAGTTGATAAATAGCCAAACTAGGATGCCAATCCAGGCCAACTGATTTCAAATCAAAGCCTACATTTTTTTTAGACAATACATTTTTTAAATATTTTATTTATTTGAGAGAGAGTGAGAGAGAAAGAGGCAGATATAGAGAATGGGCACACCAGGGCCTCCTGCCACTGCAAATGAACTCCAGACACATGTGTCACCTTGTGCGTCTGGCTTTACGTGGGTACTGGGGACTTGAACTTGGGTCCTTCTGCTTTGCAGGCAAATGCCTTAACCGCTAAGCCATCTTTCCAGCCTAAAGCCTTCATTTTTAACCACTATACTTTTCTGTAAAGAGGGAGGGAAGGGAGTGTCCCAGGTGGAGATAATGTTCCAAGAAGAGGTACCAGCATCTTTAATGACTTATCTAGGAGAGGCAGAAAGCTGGTATGGTTTCAGCACCATTAATAAGGGCAAAAAGGGAGAAACCAAGTCAGAGATGTGGGCATCACATTTTGTAGGGCCATGACGGTTGGAAGAAATGGACAGTTCTAAGGAGGGAGTGGAATTCAAATGTACAGCTGTTGAGTATAGGATAATGCGACAGACCTGCGGGAGACAGGCGTAGTGACGTCAGGTGAGGGCCTGGGACATGAATCAGCTCCCTCACCTGCTAACTCCCAACCCCTGCCCAACCTGTGCAGAAGTAGTGGGTGGAAGCCCCCGAGGGTCAAGTCCCCAAAGACCCAAGCAGCCTCAGTGGGGACAAAGGGTGGCCTGAGGTACCTCAACTGTCCCCTCCAGACTGGAAGCCATCAAAGGGTCAGGCCCAGGTTTCCTCCTCTCCTGTCTCCTAGGCTGGGAACCCTCTGCCTCAGGGCCTGGCTCTTTCTTTCCTTTCTTATCGAGTGTCACACGAGTCCCCCCCACCAGGGTTGTGCCCTCCTTTTCACCCTCTGACAGGCCTCGGGCCACAGCAAGCTCTGGATCCTTGTCCATCCTTGGCTTTTCTGGGCACCTTAATTTCTCCATGCCTCCAGCCAGAGGGAATCCTGACTTCCACAGACTGTTCTGGGGACTCCTAGAGCTAGCTAATCAAGAGGCTGGTCACAAGCAGTGCTCATGGGGAGGACTGGCTGCCTGCCAGGGAGGTGCTGGTACCAATACCACTTAGGGTGGAGGCTGGCACACGGTGGTGCTAGGAAATGCCAGCAGTTATTAGTTTGGCTATAGGAAAGACATGTAAGTTGTTCTTGGGGATCTCTGAGGCTTCTCAGACCAAGACTGCAAGTTCCCCTGGCCCTGCCAGACAGTTGGCCTCCCCCCCATCTGCCTGGGCTGTCCCTCCCACAGCTGGGCTCTGGCTAGGGGAGGCCCTGGAAGCCTAGAAGAGGCTGACTCTTGCACCCCCTTGGTGAAGACACTCCCACACATCATGAGTCCCTGTAGCGTTGCCTCGGAGGTACCTGCTAGGCAAGCTGTGGCCTGCGCCTCCAAAGCTCTGTAAATCTTCCCAGATCCCACCCAAACCCAGGCTCAGTCAGCCTGGCTCCTTAGGTCTAAGCTGATACCATGTGACTTTGGGGGACAAAGGGGTTCTTCCAGGCAAACCTCTCTCTTAGACAGTCTGTCCATGGGTGCCAAACAAGGCAGGGGCTGCCGGGGCTGCTGACGTGTGGACGCTTCCTCCTGGGCAGGCGGCCGCGTGGGCAGCAGATGTCTCCGCTCTCTGCCGCCTGTGGCCGTCAGCCGCCAACACTGAGCCTGTCGCCTGTCAGCGGCCTCACACCCAGGGCTCCTGGCCTGCTGTCCAGCCTAGCAGCCCTCCCTGTGGGTGCACAGCATGACCCATCAAAAGAACAAAGATGCTCCCAAGTACATGTACAGAGAGAGAGAGAGAGAGAGAGAGAGAGAGAGAAGGGCCTGGAGTGGGGAGGAGATGAAAGTCTCAGATGTGCTGAAAGGGCCACCTCACTCAGCCCTGGGGACCTGGTGGTGAGAGCAGATGTGGGAAGCCTCCTAGGACAGCTGGTCTTGCCTGTCACCCTGGCCCCCAGAGAGAGGACTCCACAGTCTATGCCCCACCCAATGCCTACCGCTTCCCAAGAACTGAAAAGAAGTCTCAGACTTGCCCAGCCCCCACGGTTCTTAAGAGGAGGCAGTAGAATGAGGGAAGGTGGTGGTTCTCAGGTCCTTGACACAAGTCCCCAAAGACCCAAGCAGCCTCAGTGGGAACAAAGAGTGGCCTGAGGTCCCTCAACTGTCCCCTCCAGACTGAGAGCCATCAGGGTCAGGCCCAGGTTTCCTCCTCTCCTGTCTCCTAGGCTGGGGACCCCTCTGCTCAGGGCCTGGCTCTTTTCTTTCTTATGGAGTGCCACACGAGCCCCCCCCCAAGGTTGTGCCCCCCTCTTCACCCTCTGATCAGGCCTGGGGCCAGGCAAGCTTGATTCTGGGACCCCTTGAGAAACTGGGCTGAAACCATCCTGCTCCTAGCTTTGTGCTGACTGGAAGTTTCCCCTTTCCCCAAAAGCCAAAAATTCCTCCGGATCACTTACTTCCCCTTAGGGTGACTGGAGTTCAGAGTGGGGAGCGGATGGGACAGCAGACTCTCTTGAGGTCACCCAGCCCTGCTGGTGGGGAACCTTTGGTAGGCAAAGGGGGTTCTCCGTAACTTTGCCACAAATCCTCAGGCAGGGTTGGGTGGGAGGGAAGTTTCTGGGCCTCTGGAGAGCTGTCCTCACCCCAGGCCCACGTCTGGTGACTCCCCCTAGAAGGCCAGGGGAGGCTGGCGTGGAAGTCTCGGGGAGGCTCTCTACTGAATGGGGCAGCAGCCTATTGGCAAGAGGGCTGGGGTGGCTCTGCCCAGCTGGAAGTCCCCTCCAGGGCTCGCGGGTGACCCGCTCCAACCCGAGGCTTGCCGGCGTCCAGCACGTCGGGGATCTGGGTCCCCGGTGGACCGCGATGGCGAGGTCTCAGACCCAGGACCGCCCTGCTGCCCCGCGTCCGTGGGACTCACCCTGGAGATGGTGAGGGGCGCGCTGAAGTCCCGGCCGCCCACCAGGCGGAAGCCCCAGGGCGAAGGGCCTCGTAGGGTCACGGAGTGGGGCATCGCGGGCCGGAGCCGAGCCGGAGCCGAGCCGAGCCGGACACAGAGCCGGACGCCGAGGAGCCGCCGCCGCCGCCGCCGCCGCCCCGCCCCGCCCCGCGCGCGCGATTGGCCCCGCGGCCGCCCGACCCTCCCACTCCGGGGGGCTCCGAGGACCCACCCGCACTCCCGCGGGCGGCGGCACCCCGCCGGGGACAGGGACGGTCCCGAGCCCCCGCGGACGCTCGGCGCGGGCGGCCCGAGGGGGATGGGGCCCCGCCGGGCTCCAGGCGGGCCAACCTGCCCCCCAAACTCCCTTAAACCCCAGCTCTGGACCCGAACCGGCCGGGACCACAGAAGGCAGCGGGCCTGTTAAGGTGGACACCGAAAGGGTGCCTGGACTCGTTTGGCGAGGCGAGGGAGACTGCCCGGAGGAGGTGACTTTTGCCTGGAGTTGCTGATCTCTCCAGGTGTCCCTGCTTCCCAGAGGCACTGGGCCTTCTCACTCCAGCTCCCAGCAGGCCATCTTGTCTGCAGAGTCCCCTCACCTTTGCTGGAGGGAGCTTGGTGTCCCATTCCTGGGGTGGTAGCTGAGGGGTGTAGGGCAGTGAAAGTCAGGGAAGCCCTCACCCAGGGCCTTTCCCACCCCAAGGTCTCCACTCCCAACCATTGTCCCCCAGGGATGTCCTTGAACAGCCTCAGGCGCCTCAGCTCAGACAGCCCCGCCTGTACTGCCTGGGTCATGTCACACACTATCTGCTTCTCCAGGGTCAGCGAAGTCCTTGTCCTCAGGATGCCCACCGGGCCTGGGGTAAGATGGGCCCACTAGGTAGGTCTCTAAGGCCTCCCTGGAGGGCTGCTTGTGAGGTACAACTTAGGGCCACCCAAGGATGCCCCCCAGGGAGGAGAGGAGCCCGTGGACGGTGTGTGCGGCATTGCCACTGGAGTGGGGGCCATGGGCCCAAGTGCACAGAGGAGACACAACAGCACAGTTCCTCCGGAGTCCTTAGGCCCGAAGCGGACCTCACTGAATGGGATCAAGTGGGGACAACCGCTTACTGTTATGGCTGTCCTGAGGCTTCAGTGGGCAGCGTGGGCCGTGATCAGAGACCCAGCTACACTCCGAGGGGTGTAGAAGCACTGAACTTCGCTGGAGGGGGGAGGGTACAGCGGGTCTGTCCTCCCCCACCCCCAACATCTCATCTTTCCGGGGAATTCCTCAGCCTTGCTTCTCCCAATTTACCACCTCCAGGGGTGTCTCCTTCCTACACTGACATCCATCCCTCCATTACCTGTCTATTTCTATGGAGGAGGGGTGGCTGACCTCTTTCTAGAAGTGTCTCTCCTGAATATGACCTTCCCGGCCTCTCAGCCTCTGGACAGTACACTTATTTTCCAGAAGCTTCTCTCACAGGTTAGAAATGAGAGTAAGGGAAGGAGAGGGATGGTTCTAGAATCTCTTTCATAAACTTTCCTATGCCATTGTGCAGTGCTTGGGCAGCTTAGAGTGATGCAGGCTGTCTGCATACCAGTCATCATCCGCATGGGCTCTTGGGGACAGCCCGAACTTCAGAGAGCATCAAGGTTCTCAAGGCAGGGTCTCTAGCCTGGGCTGACCTGGCACTCACTCTGTAGTTCCAGGTTGGCCTCGAACTCACAGCGATCCTCCCACCTCTGCCTCCCAAGTGCTGGGATTAAGGAGTGTGCCAATGGGCCTTGCTAGAGGCTTACTTCAGACAGTGCCCTCCCTTAGGGAAGGGGCCTGGGTAGACTGCATTTCTGGGGCTGGGCAGTCTTTACTAGTGAACACAATGAAGACATTCCTCGGGTATCTTTTTAAACATTTTGTTTATTTATTTATTTATTTGAGAGGGTACAGGAGAGGAAGAAGGAGAGAGGTGCCAAGGCCTCCTGTAACTGCAAAGGAACTCCGGATGCATATGCCACCACTTTGTGCATCTGGTTTTACATGGGTACTGGGGAATTGAACCTAGACCAGCAGGCTTTGTGAGCAAGTGCCTTTAAATGCTGAGCCATCTAGATCCCAGCCCAGTAACTTAAGCTTCAGGTAATGGCTTTGCTAACATTTCTCCAAGCCCTAAGGATTTCCTTTCTACTCTTGATGTTTTGAGTCTTGGAAGATTGTGGTGCTGCTGAATCCCTAGGGTGCTGGGGTACTGAGTCACAGGGGCTAGGAGCCCTCCTAAAAGTGGGGATGACTGGTGGCTGGTCATGTCTCACCTTTGCTCTGGGAGCCTTCATGTGTCCCCAGGCATCTGTGCTGCTGGATGTGACCAGGCTACTCGCCTCATGCGTTCTTCATCCAGTCAGCAAATGTGTATTGAGTGGTTTCCATATGCCTGCCCAGGACTTGGGGGTGAGACACCCATGAAGGCAGGAGCTGAGTCTGTCTTATTTATGTTTTCCCCACACCAAGTAGAGAACTTGACTACTAACATTTGCTATGAACATTATAACTGTTATGGGTATTATAATCTTAGCCCACTCCTTGGCCGTGATCCCAGGAGGCAGGAAGAGCACAGGAGAGTGAAGATTCCTGCTCTGCTGCCTTAGAGGTCCTTAGTGGTCCTGTCCTGGGAAGCCCAAGTGGCTCTGGGCATGACACCTAGGCTCTGTGTTTAGCCACGTCTGTCCAAGGCCAGGGAAAACCACAGTGCTCTTTCCTCGATGGGCTGGCAAGCTCCAGTCAGAGCAGACATCCTTGGGAGATGCCCTTGAGCCTGAGCCTAGGGGGAAGGCAAGGGAGAGGCAGGACAGAAACAACCTAGGCTGAGGGCAAGATCAGCCCACATTGTCCAGAGACAGATGCAGCCTTTTGTGGGGGTGGAGGGAATCTGATGGGCCAGCCCATACTTCATCTGTCTGTGAGGCCATGGGGCTGGCCAGAAAGCTCAGATGCTGACCTGCTTTGGCCCAGTGGCCATGGGTCTCAGGGTGAAGCCTGTCCCATTCATTCAGGCTCAGCTCGAAGGCCTGGTTCCCGTCCCCAGCCCCCAGCCGGGATTTCACAGAGCTCTGCATCCTTGCTGGCATGTTTCCTCCTCCTGTCGTGCCCACTCCACAGCACTGACCTCTGCAGAGGAGAGAACTGGACAAGTCCTGCTTCCGTGTGGCCTGTCTGGCCCAGCTTCAGAGCTTCAGGCCCTGTGGACTCTGACCACCCAAGAACATACTCTTCCAGTGGTCTGCTGGTCAAGGTCAGAGGCTGAGAGGACAACAGACCATAGGAGGGCTGTTTAGGCTCCTGCTGGGTTAGAACTGAGCCTTTCTGTGATGACCAAGTCAGGCCCAAGGCAGGACTGGGAGGTTATGAAGGCTGGAGACAGCCAGAGGCATAGGTTCCAGGCAGCGCCCAACAGAAAGGGCTGAAAAGGGTTGAGGACAATGCCCAGAACGTCCAGGGGGGTCAGGACTCTATCGAGGAGGTAGCAAAGCTGGCCTTCAAACTGAGTTTGGTTCAACAGAATACACAGGAGAGGGTGTGGCTAGGACAAAGGGAGTTTCCCAGCTCTGGTTTTGGGCCATTCAATCCCTTGGTAAACAACGTATTAGTTGCCGGCTGTATGTCCAGTCTAAACCTAATCAATGAGAATTGAGGGGTGCAGTGGGTACTGGGTGCCATCCTTCTGGGAGCTGAGATGTGGAGGCTCTAGAGAGATCCATTCTCCCAGGGGCCAAATAGGAACAAAGCTGAGTCTGCCAATGGTGCCTCACAATGGCTCTGAGCCAGATTTCAGGGTAAAACAAAAGCAGAACCCAGACTTTTCAGGAAACTGACTCAGGGGGGAGGTGGTGAGGGACCACCAGAAGCTCACATAATTTTAATTTTAATAATAATTGGAGTGTAAGGCCTGTGTGGGTACCCCGTGCACCAGGACTGACATCACTACCAGCCCCCTGTCAGACCTGCTCTGATTCTGTTTTCACAGAGAGAACCAGTCAGCTCTGGGACTCAACAAAGGGGCTGTCAGGTGGCAGGGCGGGGACAGACTCACCCAGCTGAGCCTGTGAGGCCCCTGGCCCTGAGGCCTGTGAGAAGAAGGGTGTTGGGAGGGGTAGCATCTCACACAGGGAGGCAGCAGACAGGTGGGTGAGCCCCGGGGTGGCCCAACTCAGGTAGGGAGCTGTCAGCAGTGGAGAAGCCTGGGTGATGGAGTATTGTGCAACTGGACTTTGCAGTGGCAGCCTTACAAGGCACCCACCGTGGCCTCACCTTTGCTTTAAGGCAACTTCTACCACCCTTTTGCCCTCTCAGTTTTGATTCAGGTCAAAGGGTGCAGAGATCATCCTCTCCTAGCTTCTAATATTGCAATTATCCTTGTCGCCCCCCCCCCCCCGTATTGGTGGCTATGAGGAAACACCTGATAAAAAACAATTTAAGGAAGAAAGAAGGGTTTATTTTCACTCACAGTTTGAGGTACAGTCCATCAGGATGGAGCGTGAGGGGCTGATCACATTGTGTCCACAGTCAGGAAGCAGAGAGAGATGAGTGCTTGAGCTCAGCTTGCTTTTTCTATTTCCCCCTTTTATTCAGGCTGGGACCCCAGCCCATGGGATGGTGCCATCTACTTTAGGAGGGGTGACTCCAAAGAGCTCACTTACACTTGCCTCTCTGGAAACACCTTCATAGACATACAGAGTGAGGAGGGAGGCTCTGTTCTCTTAGGAAAATCACCCATCACACCAACAAACATAAGCCCAGCCCAGGAGTTCTTTTTTATTTTTATTATTTATTTGCAAGCAGAGAGAAGAGACAGACAGAGAGAATGGGCATTCCAGGGCCTCTAGCCACTGCAAACAAATTCCAAATGCATGTGCCACTTTGTGCATCTGGCTTTACGAGGGTACCAGGGGGTCACTAGGCTTTGAAGGCAAGTGCCTTAACTGCTGATCCACGACTCTGGCCCCAGCCTGGGAATTCTTATAAGTTTTGTGTCTTCTCTGGTAACCTGAGGCAGAAGCCTAGACACACCGGCCCCTGTCAGGATAAGGTGTTTCCTCCCTGTCGTAGTCAGCCACATGTTGCTGGGATGAATCTTCAAACCAGGCACAATTTGGGGAAGGAAAGTGTTTATTGAAACTACAGATTGAGGGGAAGGTCTGTAACAGAAAGCAAAAGAGGCTGGCCCTCTTTCACAGGTCGCAGCAGAGAGAGAAACCCATCACCAACACCACACACACAATAGCAAACAGGCAGGAGGGCAAAGAGAGAATTTCTTCCCTTTTATATAGCCTAGGGTGGGATCTTAATGGCTTCCTGCGTCTCTGGAATTTCCTGCCTGCACTGCCCACACAGGAAAGAATATTTACTTCTAGTTCCTTTGAACATCTTTATATCTTTCCCCTTGCTGAGAGGCTGCCCTCCTGTAAACATCCTCAGAGACCCACCCAAGGTTACTTGAAAGGTCAAGTTGACAACAAAACTTAACCATCACACTCCCCTTCAGCTCCAGGGATGAGTAGCTGAAAGGTGTGTTCATTCTAAGCCCTGGATTTTTTGGCCATGACCATCACCACACCCGATGAAAGGTAAGAGTAGAGGACCCTTCCCAACTCAACAAAGAGAGACACTGCCATGTGCTACAGGCAGGTGGAGAACACAGCTAGCCAGTACTGTGACTTCTCAGATAGGCCACCATTCCTGGTCCCCCTCGCTTGGACACCTGGATAGCTGTAGCCCTGTCCCATGGACACGTGCATAGGCACACTCAGTAGCCTGCCCAGGACAGTCTGGTCTGAGGCTTGAGGACCCTGCTTATCTTTCCCGACCTCTAGAGCTGAGATGCAGGGATACTCAGATGGCTGGGAGTTCCAGGCCACGTCTCCATCTCCAGACTTCCAGTAAAATGAACATGGAAGATGTGAAAGGAGTGTTTCCAGAATTAGGACACATGTAATTTCTGCTTTGTCCACTGAGTCAACATAGTTTTGAGCCTTCTCTCTATGAGGCACTGTTTTAGGCTTGAAAGTTGAACAATTAAATCTTTGTAACACACATCCAAAAATGTATTGCTTCATTTGGAAATAGCTGCAAAGATTTAAATTCTTGGCCCCTTTTCTCAGGATGGCTCCTTTGCCCATGATTTTCTCACGAGGACATATTAGGCCTCTGCCTCTTGTTGCAGAGGGGTCACAGGGCCATAAAGCCAAGGAGCGAAAGGTCCAATGGGCTTATTTCCAGTCCACCCTCCCAGGGCCCATCTTTCCTATCTCCATAGTTGGCGGTCACACCAACTTTTTTACTCTGATAAGTCTTGGTGAAGTGCTCTGCCCAGTGGTACACAACAGAGGCCGGTGATTGAGTCACAGGCTGGCGAGGGCTCTTCAGGCTGACCTCACCTCCGGGCCTGGCCACTGAACATCCCAACTATGACCACCTGGTGTGAGCCTGACCTCCCGTGTTGCTGGGAGAATGGGGCAGAGCCATGCTGCTGGAGGCCGAGGCGGGCAGTTGCCAGCTGGCCTGGAGGTCTGGGAACCCAGGTGCAGGGGGCCATGGGGATTAAGGCAGGAAAAGCTAGATCCAGGCCTGTGAGGGTAAATAAGGCTGGGCTGTGGCTGCTGGAGGCTCCCGGGAGAGAGAGCAGAGCAAGGCCTATGAGTCAGCCTCATGTCTTGGTGGCTATTTGAAGATTCCCAGGAATCTTCAAAATGCTTTCCCACTTCTTTTTGCCAAAGCTAGGTCCATAGCTGTGCAGATCTGGGCTTCGTGGTGCGATGTGGGAGTCAAAGTTTTCAGTGCCCACCCACGTGCCCACCCACGAAGGCAAGAGCGCTCATGTGACTTGATACCTAGTCAGACCAATGCTTTCTGTAAGCTCACCATATGAATGGGAAGATATAGACCCAAGGAACAGTGGGGCCATGCCTGCCTGTCCCACATGAGGAGCTAGATGGCTCGAAGAACTGCCCTGTGCTGAGAGTTAAAACAGAAGCTGTCTCATCTCTGGGAAGAAGAGGAAGAGAAAATGGGGGAGCTGGGCTTAGCATGAGGGCCAGCTCAGGACTCTGAGACCCCAGCTCCAAGAAGGAGCTGTGTCCAGAGCTAAGACAAGTTGACTCCAAAGAGCTGTGACGTGGAGCTTTGAAGCATGCAGTATTGTTGGCCCAGAGAAAGAGCACACATTCTTCCTCAGAGGAGCATGGCATTCTGAGCCTGAGAGAGGTGGAAGGCCTCCACGGTGCCTCATGAATGTCTGCTGTCCTAACACCAGTAACAGCTAATGGCAGAGTATAACCAATACTTCAAACACTATTACCAACTGGGGAGTTTTCTGGAATTATAAACTTGTCTTAGCATTATAAAATCAGCTCATTAATATATTAGATGGAAAGAAAGTGATCTTAGGTTCATCTCAAAAAGCATTTGACAAAATTCATTGGCCATCCATACTAAAAGCAGTTGTAAAGTCATGAAGAAAATAAAATGTTCTTTAAATATTTTTATTTATTTCTTTACAAGCAGAGACAGACAGAAACAGAGAGAATGGGTGCGTCAGGGCATTGAGGTAGTCACTGTAACAATACATGTACCACATTGTGCCTCTGGCTTTTATGTGGGTACTGGGGAACGGAACTCAAGTTGTTAGGTTTTGCAGGCAAGCACCTTAACTGCTGAGCCATCACTCCAGCCCCAGAAAATGTTCTCTATCATTTTAAAGTATATCAGAAATCAAAAGCCAGTGTTAGAATTGAGAGTCTAGAAAGTTCCATTAATAGGAGGATCCAAACAATGTACAGCTCACCACTATTGTTAACTGCTACTCTGGAAGTCCTAGCTAGGACTTATTTTATATTATTTTTATTTATTTATTTATTTATTTTTTGTTTTTGTTTTTCGAGGTAGGGTCTCAATCTAGTCCAGGCTGACCTGGAATTCACTATGTAGTCTCAGGCTGGCCTTGAACTCACTGCGATCCTCCTACCTCTGCCTCCTGAGTGCTGGGATTAAAGGCGTGTGCCACCATGCCCGGCCTTTCATTTTTATTTTTATTTATTTATTTATTTTATATATTTTATATAGGACCTTATTTTAGGTGAAAAGAAGAGCCAAATAAAGGAAAGAAGTAAAAGAAGGAGAGAGTGACAAAGGATCATTCTTTGAAGTTCTTAGTGTTTGTCTCTCTGCAACACCCAGGAGAATTGTTTGAAAAACTACTATGGGGGCTCAGGAGATGGCTCAGTGGGTAAAGTGCTGGCAGAGCAAGTGTGAGGACCTTAGTTCAGACCCCCAGCATCCACGTAAAAGCGGTGTGTGATGGCACGCACCTCTAATCCCAGTGTTGGGCAGGTGGAGATGGGAGGATCCCCAGGGCTTTCTGGTTAGCTGAATCAGTGAACCCTGGGTTCCGTGAAAGACTGTGTCTCCAAACAATAAGCTGGAGAGTGACCGAGAAGGACACCTAACATTTATCTCCGGCCTCACACTTATGAACATGCGCACACACAAGCATGCACACCACACACACACATATACATTCAAGAAACTCCACAACTATGATCACTAACAAGAGCACCTATTTGGATGGAGTAGAATGAGGTGAATTCAAATATATATGTCAATAGCTTTTAAAAATGTTAGGTAATAACTAATTAAAATGTAATAAAAACAATTTGCCATTCACAGTTACAGTGAAACAAATATAGAAATTAACACAAAGCACATCAGAGGACAACAATGTTGATTTGGATAGATTTAAAAGAAAACAAATGTCAGGCATAGTAGCACATACCTTTAATCCCAGAGATAAGAGGATCGCCCCGCTTTCGAGGACAACCTAAGACTACATAGTGAATTCGAGGTCCGCCTGGAATAGAGTGAGACCCTACCTCGAAAAACCAAAAAAAAAAAAAAAAAAAGAAAAGAAAACAAAATATATTGAGGCATATGCTATGTTCTTTGGAAACTCAATATTTAAAAAATATTTTTATTTATTTGCAATCAGTGAAAGATAGAGGGAAGACACAGAGAGAGAGACAGAGAGACAGAGTGAGAGACAGAGAGACAGAGAATGGGTTGCTAGGAGGCCTCAAGATGCTGCAAATTCCAGGTGCATGAGCCACTTTGTGCATCTTATTTTACATGGTTACTGGGGAATAGAACCCAGGTTGTTAGGCTTTGCAGACAAGCACCTTAACCACTGAGCAATCTCTTCATCCCCCAAATTCAATATTTAAATGTATTCATTGATAAACTCAATACAATTCTAATCAAAATTCATTTGCTGGGAAGAATTTTCAAGATAGTTTTAAAGCTCCGCTGAAGAAGTAAATGTGGAAAGAAAACCGAACTCTAGGGATATAAGTGTATATGCAATAAGTCTAAAATAATTGAGCATAAATACATCAGTGGAATTGAGCGAGTCCATAATATGTGATTGTGATTAAGGAAGTATCTTCTCATGAAATATTTGTAACTTTTTTGATTTCGTCATTCATGCACATAGTGTATTCTGATGACAGTCTTCTCCCATTACCTTCTTTTCTCCCTCTTCCTCTGTCCCCTTCCACAGAGCTCCTTCTTACCAACTAGTCCTCCTTGTCTCTGGTGTGTGTTACGCCTTCTTCCTTCATCTATGACGAAATGTGGGTAGGCCTAATTTTTGTGCATGTCTTGTATAATTAAACAATAGCTGTCAGGTCAGTAAGTAAGCAGTTTAGTTTAGAAGATTAAAGGTGAAATTGATTTAATAAATCATGTTGGTGCTATTTGCTAACTATACATAAACAAAAAGGGTTATAATCCCATCTGCTATATAATTTCACATACTATAAAATGAGTCTAATTACTTTTCTTGTTACTATGACAACATACCTGACAGAAGCAATTTGAGAGCTGGGGAGATTGGATCAACAGTTAAAAGCACTTGTTTGCAAAGCCCGCCAGTCCAGGTTCAATTCCCAAGTACCCACTAAAGCTAGATGCACAAAGCGACACATGCACCTGGAGTTCCTTTGCATGGCAAAAGTTGCTGGCACATTCATTCTCTTCCTCTCTCTTCCTCTTTTTCTATCCCTCTTTCTCTCATAAATAAATACAAGTGCTTGTAGTAGACAGCTCTATCATGCTGGGATGAACATTCAATCTAAAACACAGTTTTATTGGAGGAGAGGATTTAAGTTTACAGTATCCAGAGGAAGTTCCATCAGTGGTGAAAGAATCTGGCTTCCATTCATAAATCCAAGGAGAGAGAGAGAGAGAGAGAGAGAGAGAGAGAGAGAGAGAGAGAGAGAGAGAGAGAGAGAGAGAGAGGGAGCGCTCAGACTTCAGGCTGCTGGAGACTTAGACAGGAAGTTTAATCTTAATAAAAGTACCTGATGGAGCTAAAGAGATGGTTCAGCAGTTAAGTCCCTTGCCTGCAAAGCCTAATGATCCAGGTTTGATTCCCCAGTATCCACATAAAGCCAGATGCACAAAGTGACCCATATGTCTGGAGTTCATTTGCAGAGGCTAGAAGTCCTGGTGTGCCCATTCTCCCTTCCCTTCCTCTCCCTCTTCTTGGAAATAATAAAAGTATTTTTTTAAAAAAGTACTTGAAAGCCGGGCGTGGTGGTGTATGCCTTTAATCCCAGCACTCGGGAGGCAGAGGTAGGAGGATTGCTGTGAGTTCAAGGCCACTCTGAAACTACAGAGTGAATTCCAGGTCAGCCTGGGCTACAGTGAGACCCTACCTTGAAAAACCAAAAAAAAAAAAAAAAAAGTACTTAAGGCTGTGGGGGACATACATTCAAACTCCTACAGTACTTTTTAAAAAAAAGAGGCAATCTGAGGGAGGAAGCCTTTTCTTTGGCTCACAGTTCAGAGGATCCAATTTATCATGGTAGGGAAGACACAAAAGCCAGGGCAGCTACCTTTGTGGTGGTGGGAGCTTGCAGCATGATTTATTCACACCTTGGAGGATCCAGAAGCAGAGTTCCAGTGAGAACCATTAAGGCTCATTCCCAGTGACCCACCCTGTGTTGAGCTAGGCCACAGTCCTAAAGGTTTTGCAATCAGTATAGAGCCTGCTGGGGACATTTCACATTCAAACCACAACAATATATTTGAATTATTACAACATAAACGTTTTCATAAGCAACTCAGCTACACTCAAAAAAGGGCTGGTAAGCCAGGCATGGTGGCTCACACCTATAATCCCAGCACTCAAGAGGCACTGCTGTGAGTTTGAGGTCAGCCTGGCACATAAAACAACAGAAAATGGGGTGGAAGAAAATACCAATATATATCAGTATGTAAAAATTTGGGGTGAAAACTTTTTTATCAAGCTAAATGCTTTAAATATGTTTTCCTGTTACATATGGATTAAGAAATCAGAGAACTATGCACCAAGCTGCTGACAGCTGTTATTTCTGGAGATGATATTTTGGGACATTTAATTGTGTTTTTGTTGTGGTTGGAACTAGAAAAATGACAATAAAAGTCTAAATACCACTTCTGACATAATTTAAGAACTGTACAATAGTGCATTTCCATTCACAACTCCCTTCCTTGGTCCTAGGGTCCTCTCTACATGTTACAAACTAGCCTACATAGCAAAAAGACTTTTTTTCAGTACTAAGGATCAAACTCGGCTTCACACATAGCCTTAGCCCTGTTTTTAACCTAAAAAGTCAACTGACTTAAATAATTCAAGAGACAAGAATCACTCTCTTCTCTTATTTGCTGATAGTCTGTGGGTCTTTGTTTAGAACCAAATGTCCATCTGATATCATTTCCTTTTAGCCTTAAGAACTTCCTTGAACATGCCTAGTTCTGCAGATCTGCTAGCGAATTCATTCAACTCTTTTAAAATAGGAAAATACCTTTATTTCTCATTCCATTTCTGGAAGATAATTTTTCTGCATGGAGACTCCTGGTTGACTTTTTCCCATAGTACATCTACTGTTGAATATATCATTCTATTGTTTTCTGGCTTGCCTCACTCCCAGCAAGAAACAAATGGTAATTTTTTATCATTATCTTATATAATATAGCTTTGCTCTTTCATTGTTTGAAGTTATTCACTTTGATTTTAAGATATTTGGTTATGAAGTGCCTTTAGATTCCTTTGTATTCGTCTTACTTAAAGTTTATAACTCTCAGCTTTTTGAGATGAATTAGTTTTTATATACTAAACTTAGAATTTTAGACACTATTTAAAAAAATTTTTTTTTGCCTCAATCTCTTTTTTCCCTCTTGAGGGACTTGAGTTTTCTGTATTGTTGATGCTATTGTTTCTAAGTTTCCTTTGTGTAGCGGTTTTCAGTTCTTTATGATTCCACTTGGATGGTTCCCATAGACTTCAGGCTCACTGATCTTTTCCTCTGCGGTATCTAAAATCTGCTTGTAAGTCCTGGGAAAATTTTCATTTTATATATGGTCAAATTTCCATTTTGTTTTGATTAATGGTTTTAATTTCTGCTGAGAGCTCATCTGTTAATTTGTGAATTCATATTGTAAATTTAAATTCTTGGACATATTCATAGGCATATGAAAAAGCAGAAAAATATAATGTGCTTATTTGAGTCTGTGGTGGTTTGAATGTGAATGTATGACCCCCATAACTTCTGCTGGTTTTGATTAAGCTTAAGCTTCCTGCTTAAGTCTTCAGCAGCCTGGCTGGAGGAGGTGTCACTGGGGGCAGATCCTGGGGTCCAGCCCTAAGGTTTGTTTGGGGGTGGATCTCGATTTTAGCCCAAAGGTATGTGGAGAGAACGTTTTGAGCTCTGGTGGTTCGTGTTTGTCTGTGGTGTCTCTCTGCTTGGAACTATGAAAGGGAGCCAGCTTCTTCTGCCATTGATGATGTGTCCTGGATGTGTAAACCTGAGATAAACCCATTCCTCCCATAAACTGTGTCTGGTTAGATGTCTGTCCCAGCAATGTGGAGCTGACTGCAACAGAGTCCTGTGGTGCCTCTGGAACTTTATTTTAGAGAGAGAGAGAGAGAGAGAGAGAGAGAGAGAGAGAGAGAGAGAGAGAGAGAGAGAGAGAGAGATGTGGCCTAGGCTGGCTTCAAATTCCCCACATAGTCCAAGCTATCCTTGGTCCTTCTGTCTTAGCCTCCTGTGTGCTGGGATCACACATGCCACTGTACCTGGCTCTCTGGCCTTGTTTTTATTGATTTTTCTCTCTTGGTTACACATGCTACTTTTCTGGTTCTTTATATGCCTGGTGACATTTGATCCTTCATTGTTGTGAGTTTGGGTGTTGTTGTCTTCTTGGCAGGGTGTTGTTTCACTAGGCCATAAATTGACCAGATATTCCCTTTGGTTCTATTGAGTCTTGAGTTTAGTCTTTGTTAGGGCAAATCTAAACTCGTATACATTATAGAGATAAAGTACCCTGTTCCTAAGAAGTAGGTTTTCTATGGTTCTGATGGAACACTTGGGATGTTCAGCAGAGTCTTTTCTGGCTGATCAAAACAAGTGCCAGCACAGTGTGACCTCTGGAATGCTCACAGATTCATAGACAGCCTGACCCATCAAGACTCTGGGACTCTGGCCCTACATGTACCTGAGACAGAACCTAGTATTCCTGGGTAACTTCCTAAGGCTTTTTCTCTAGGCAGCTCCCTCTTCTATACCCTGCCCCACAGCTTTCTACCCCCTCAGCATTCTGTTTCTGATCTCTTTCCCACACCCAAACACACCATTGCTGTGTTTGGGCTCTGCTTCCATCTGTTGGTTTGGATGGAGTCCCAGGCAGAGGATGTTGGTAAGTATGGAACTCACCTTGTGTGTTTACCTTCTCAAGACTGAAGGTGATCTGAATGCAGTTGCCTGCAATCAGTTGCTATAAATATTTTATCTAGTTTTGGGTTGCTTACAGAGAGGGTGGTAACTTTGTTATCACTCAGCCTTGGTTGGAACCTCAGAAAAGTTTGAGAATTTAAGAAAGGAAGAGAAATTCCAGATCTGGATTAACATCACAGATACCTAAAAGCCTGAGCTTCAGTTAAACAGCTGGGTCTGGTGGGTCTACCCCACTCTAGTTATTTCTAACTTGGCCTCAGAAGTTGGCTGAATAAAACTTCTTGTTCTGGCCATTATGGGTAGAATGTGTCAGACTAATCCTCTTGCCAACAGAAACTTTAAAAGCTAGATGAAATATATAAAGCCACTATCAAGGCATCGGAGAATAACCAAGACAGGTAAAATTGAGGATTCTGATCCTTGAGAAAAAGAAGTGTGTAGTAAGCTCCACATGACCTTGACTTTTTCCTTACATGTATTTCACTCATTGTTGCTTGAGGGAATAAAGATGAAGCAGAAAGTGTTGCTCATACCACACAGAGGGTACAGAGGTCAGAGTTGAGGGGTGCCAAGGATGCTGGAATTTAGGAGGGAAATTCCAGCAAGGAAACCCACTAGTCACATACTGAACTTAGCATATTTTTTAAAAAATATGTTTATTATTTATTGGCAAGCAGAGAGAGAGAAAGAGAGAGAGAGAGAGAGAGAGAGAGAGAGAGAGAGAGAGAGAGAGAGAGAAATATGGGCAGATTCTAAAGGCTAAAAAGAAAAACAAAAATCCCAAGAAGGATAAGTATCAAGAATATCAGATGTTAGCACATCATAGTCAAACTACTGTGAAACAATGGAAAAGTCTTCACAGTACAAGTGGGTGGGGAGTTTTGAACACAATGTCCCCCATAAATGCATGTGTTCCAATACTTAATCCCCAGTTGGTGGCACTGTTTGGGATGAACCTTGCTGGAGGAAGTGTGTAGTTATAGCCCACACCATTTGCCATTCTCTCTCTCTACTTCCTCCCTGATGATGTGATGATGGGCATCAGTCTCTTCTCCTGCCATGCTTCCCTGCCATGATAGACTTCCCCTGAAACAGTAAGCTGAAAATAAAGCCTTTCCTTCTTTAAGATACTTCTGTTCAGGTATTTTGTCCAAGCAAGAAGAAAGTAACTGACACAGAAAATTGGTTCTGAGAAGTGGGGTATGCAAAAATATTTCTTCTAAGGTGATGGATAAGTTATTGCACCTGGCCTCTCCTACCTTTCTTGCTTTAGTTCAGGTGGGAAGACTCTATAGTTGTGGATGGTGCCCTTGTATGGGCTGGGATCCTAGACTATATTAAAAGGACACAACTAACTGAGTAGCAGTATTCATCACTCTGACTTCCTCCCTGCTGATGTGAGAATGTGAGGCCAGTTTCCTGCTCCTGTTATACCTTCTCTGCCATGTTGAACTCTGCCCTCTGAACCGTGGCTGACATGAACCTTTTCCTTTCATAAGTTGCTTCTTGGTGGGTATTTTGTCCCAGTAGTGAGGGAGTAAGTGACACAATGGGACTTACACATTTTATAATCTTAAATTATGGAAAGAAAAAAATCTTTGCTAACACATATTTCTTTACACTGTGAAAATATCCTTCAAATGCCAAAATTTATCTCAGCAGAACTTCACTGTTAGGAATCCTAAAGGAAGATCATCAGGCTAAAGGAAAAGAATTCCATATAGAAACATGGAATTATTAGACATTAGGAATTAGACAACAGAAAGGTTAAAATTAAGTGGATATTCAATGTCTCAAGTGACAACACATTATTTCATCACTATAATAGTAAACTAAAAGGGTAAAATGAGTTAATATTGACTGTTTCAAGTACTATTTCACAATAATGCAGTGTGGAGTTTATAACGTGATTCACAGGCTTTATTCCTGTTATAAATTCTACAACCTGTTATTATGTCTCCGCCCTTTGTGCTTCTCTGCCCTGTGCTCAAATACCTCTATTATCTCCAGCACCCTGCCCTTCCCTTGGCTGGCTACTCAGAGAGGCCATATCCCACTCTTCTGCTTGATGTCGGCGCCTGACTGGTTCCTTCTATAGCCTCCCTCCACCCTTGAAATTCACTGTCAGGTTCCTCACCTGTATTCACTCTTCTCCCACAGAAAAGCAAAATGAAACATAAGCTCTGTGGGTGGCTGCTGATGGACCGAACTTGTTGGAGGGTACAAATAGCTCTTGGGCTGAGTGGAGTGGCCAGGACAGTCGGTCTTCTCCAGGATTACGGTTCTAGCCTTTGGCTATACCACAGGTACAGACAGCTTCCTAAGTATCCATCTCCTTCTTGTCTACCTTTGCTTGCGACTCCTACTGGCTTGGCCCTGTCAGAGGTTATAGGGCAGGAGAGCCTGTGGCTACTGCGTGTATAGATCAGGAGCCAGAACACAGAACAGGCATCAGTGAGAGGGAAGCAGGAGGGTGAGTAGAAGTGAGCAGCACAGATGTGTGTGGAGTCTTACTCTTGGCACCGTGAGAGTGTTCAGTAAACTAGCTGCAGAAGCACCCAGGCCTTCATAGGAAGCGGTCAAGGACATCCTGTCCTGTTCTTCCTCTGGAGTTCTGCTCTTTCCCTGGCTTCACCTCCTGACCAGCTTTTGACTTGGACTTGGTGGTTCCCCAGAGCCTGAGCTGAAAGTGAGTTCAGCAGCTGCTGAAGGCCCTATTTTTCATACCTTCTCAACATCCTCCCTGCCTTCCCCACCATTAGATGCCCCCTCCAACACACACCCACACTGGAGTTACCCTCTAGGGCCTGGACAATGCCATTGGCTCATACTTACGTGGCTGTAAGCAGGGGTCTGGGCTAAGCCTTGTCAGGTTGGAGGATGGGGCCCTTAGTCAGACCCTGAAGGCCTTGCTCCAGTCACTGAACATCCCATGATGGGCTTCTCGCTCCCTCTGGTGGCCATCTTTATTTCTGTACATAGGGTCCTGAGCTAGGCGAGAGCCCTAGAAAGACTCCCCTCAAAGGTCCCACAACCCTTTGCTGTAAAACACAATAGCTGTTGGTTCTTTGAGTTGAAACACACAAAAATAAGAGCAGGGGTCAGCCTCGTCTGTAGTTGTTGGGTGACCTTGGAGGGAGAATACGTCTGGTCCCCCAGACAGCTGCCACCAATCACAGTGTCTGATAGCTCAGTCATTATCCACCTTCATTACCTGCTTGGGTCTCTCTTCAGACTGTAAGACATACTGTCCCAGTTCCCTTGGGACATTGGTTCCTGGGGGTAATGGAGAGAAATGTGGCCTGGGCCCAGGCCCTCAAATGGCTAGAGAGATGCAGTACAGGTTCTAGTTTAAAGTTAATATCAGGTGTAAAGTTCATATCCACATCAGGGTTAAAGGAAGAGGGAGGAGGAAAAGCCAACTTGTGCATGCGTGTGAATCCCTCTGAATCCCTCTGTGCTGGGTGTGTGTGTGTGTGTGTGTGTGTGTGTGTGGTGTATCCATGTCTGTCTTAGGTGAGTGAAGGGTGTCACCAAGTCACTCTGTTTCAGAAGTACTGAGACCATTAAGCTTCTCATAGTTTTATGCAAAAAAGAGACATGAAAAACACAAAAAGAAAATATAAATAATAAATGGTTGTAAATGTAACATTATGTCCCAGAAACTAGTCCACTGAAGCTCAGCTTTAGTGTGTGTGTGTAGATGTGTGCATCACATGAGCATGCGTGGAGATCTGTGAAGAACATCGGGTGGCCTCCTCTGTTGTTCTAAGTTATTTCATTAAGACATCATATCTTTTAAAAAAATTTTTATTGTCCATAATGAGATACATTTAATGAACAAATAATTAGTTGTTATCCCAAGTTCCCCAATGCCCCTCTTCCCTGTCCCCAGTCAGCTGGGTATCCTCCTCCATGGGCAGTCTGGATCAGTCCTTGGGGCAGGGGATTATGGATAGCCTAGGAGTCAGCCCATTTCCACCCGCCTTAGTGTGATGTTACTGAGGGGGGCGATGTCTCTGGGAGTTCTCCCCCATCATGGCTCTTACAATCTTTCTGCCCCCTCTTCCGCTCAGTTCCCTGAGTCATGGTGGGTGAGTATTAAGGCTGCTTTATTGTTGAGGTCTTAGGGGGTCTCTGTGCTTCTGCTTTAGATTGTGTTGAAAATTGTTGGTGTCTGTCTGGCTTATCCTGTGTTGACTGATAGGCTGTGGTCATGGGTCTCTTGTTTATCCCACCATTCTCTGTGGGGTTCCCATATGGATCCTCCATGGTAGGTCTGGTGTGGCTCATCTCTTGCCAGGATGTCAGTTATCAGCCTGCGGTTCGTTGGTAGGGTTGGAGGATCCATAGCTTTCTCTCTCTCTGCCTTCTGAAAGATACAAATAGAATCTCATCGGAGAGTGAGATCAGTATAGGTTACCTGAGATACACATTTCTGAATTAGCTAGATTCTATTGTTAATAGCCTCTTTGTAAATCACTTGTATACTGCATCTCTTTTGGGGCCCAAGAGTTTGGTTCCCAGTGCATTTCACCCTGAGTCCCCAGTTCCAGTTAAGGGCTCCCCCTCACTGACTGGATTATTTGGCTGAATTAAAAGCTGTTGATTATCTACCCTGGGCTTTGGCTCCTCCATTGCACAAGTGCTCCTTTCTTAGTTTGCTGTTCTCTCCCAGTAGGAAGTGTGTTCAGCCTACTCATGGTGGCAGACTGCATTTCATATCAGTGGTCTCTGTTTCCTCCAGATGTCATTGACCAGCTTCCCCTGGCAGCACTGGCTACCATCTGGGGGCTGGTTCTGGACCTTGAAGGGTCTCTTGATGCTGTGGTTTCTTCAGCAACAGGATCCTACCTCAGACCTGGGGTGGGCATTCAAGAGCTTTGATAGAATCCTGTCTTGTTTTTGGGACCTCATGGTTCACTTTGGTCAACCGCTCAGTGAGGGAAGGAGCCGATGACTGGGACCAGGAGTTGCCAGACTGATCATTTTTTTCACAGGCTTAGACTCTCTCCCCTTCTATTCACGGCCCCTCTGGCCAGTATCGTCTCTTTTTGAACAGTTGCTCTGGCTGACGAGTGAACCCCAGTGATCCTCTGGGATTCCACCTCTCTCAGCACTAGGGTTGCAGATGTTTGTTGTCACACCTAGATTTTTAATCTTTATTTTTATTAACAACCTTCATCAATCTACACAATGTATCAGGATCAAAATCTCCTCCCACCACCCTCCTTTGGCCTTCTTCTTCGATCCCCCTTCCACTGCATTACTTCTTTCCTCCAACTAGTCCCCAGTCTATTTGGATGTTAGATTTTTTTCCTTCCTTCTATGCAAGTCTCGCGCAGTTAGCATCAGTCACTGTGAGATCATGACTTCCATTTTGTGTCTGGAAAACAGCATCACAAAGCACTCTTCCCCTTCCTTTGGCTTTTATATTCTTTCCTCCATCTCCTCCACAGAGGTCCCTGAGCCTTGGAGGGTGGGATAGAGATGTCTCACTTAGTGCTGAACACTCCACTGTCACTTCTCAGCACTCTGTCTTGAGTTTCCCCAGTAGTCATCTGAAAAGAGAAGTTTCTCTAACTAAAAGTCAGAGTGGCATTACTATATAGCTGTAAACATAGGTAATTTGGTGGGCATAAAAGTATCCATTTAGCCAGACAATGGTGGTAATTTCCCCCCAGGGTTTATGACCTCCCTGGCTATACACAGGCTTTGGGCTAGGTTTTCAGCCAGGCAGGAATTCCCTCCTGTGGCTCGTGCCTCAAATCTAATCAGAGAGCAGGTGATTTCATGCCTGGCTTTCAAAATTTGTTTATTTGTATAAGAGGAGAAGGGGAGGGGGAGGAGAAGAGAGAGAGAGAAAAGAGAGAGAGATAGTGAATAGGTGCACCAGGGCCTCTTGCCATTGCAAATAAACTCCAGAAGTATGCACCACTTGGCAATTGAACCTGGGCCAGCAGGCTTTGCGCCTTTAACTGCTGAGTCATCTCCCCAGCCCTCATGCCTGGCTTTTTTACCCAGCTTTTACTTAGGTGCTCAGGAGCAAACTCGGGTCTTCATGCTTGCCCAAAAGTTGCTCTTACCCACCGAGTCAATTCCCTAGCCCATCTTTTCCTTTCTGTCTTTTTGACACTGGGTCTCAAGACGTAGCCTTAGCTGGTCACAAACTTACTATGTACCCAAGGATGACCTTGAACTTCTGATCGTCCTGCCTCTACCTCTTGAATATTCTGACACAGACGAGTGCCAACATGCCTGGTTTGCTGTGGATTAAATCCAAGGTTTTGTGTGTGCTAGGCAAGCAGTCTACCAATGAAGCTGGTTGTCCAGCCCTTAGCCATGTTTTTAAAATTATTTTATGACCTTTACAGTGTGAACATATTGCCTATTCATCATATTCCCAGCAAATTATAATTTTATATCCTTCGCCCCGCACCCCATTCCACTGAGGGCCCTGGGTAACGACTGCACCAGGCAGTCTCAGTGTGGGGACAGTGCCTCAGGACACAACTTCCCACCCAGCCTGTGTCAGCCATGTTTTTATGTTAAATACAAATGCGCTTATATGAGATTTGAGTGGTTGGTGTATTTTGGCGTAGCTCAAGGTGGTCAGAGAAAGCCTCCAGAAGCATGAATGCCCAGGCTTCCTTGCATAGGGTTAGGGACTCGGGGCAGCATCCCACAGGGCAGAGGACCATGCTGACCAGCAAGGTCAGATGATGGTGTCCACTCAGGAGAGGAGCACTGTGGGAATGTGACCAGAGCTAATCCCAGCTGGGCTCTTCAGGAGCATAGGAGTAGGCCACAAAAAGGCCTGGGGTACTTGAGGCAGGTGTGAGGGTCATACTGAGGACCCAGGTCCTTGGGGTTGGGTGGAGGCAGCCATTGGCTAGGGCTGGTCATTACTTGTTCACGTGGGGATTTTTGTACAAATTAGCAGATACTCATTTTCTAATTCTTTTGACTTCGGTCTACTGGAGAACTGATATAAAAATATGCAGGGGCTGGAGAGATGGATCAATGGTCAAGGCACTTGCTTGCAAAGCCTAATGACCTGTGTTTGATTCCCCAGTATCCACCTAAAGTCAAATGCATAGTGGTTGTTGCGGTCAGCTTTCTAGTTGCTGTGCAGAAAGAACCCAAGCAAAAGTGGCTTGTGTAGGAATGGGTTTATTAGGCTTACGGACTCGAGGGGAGACTCCATCCTGGCAGGGAAAATGATGGCACGAGCAGATGGGTGGACATCACCTCTGCCACAACACTGGAAATAGCGGCAGGAAGGTGTGCCAAACACTGGCAAGGGGAAGCTGGCTTATCACCCCAAAAGCCTGCCCCAAACAACACAGCTCCAGCGAGGTTGTAATTCCCAAACTGCCATCAGCTGAGGATCGATCATTGAGAACACATTCATTTGTTTGTGGGGGACACCTGGATCAAACCATGACAGTGGTGCATGCATTTGGAGTTCATTTGCAGCAGCTGGAGGCTCTGGTGCCCCCCCATCCTTTGCCCAAAAGCAAATTTGGGCTTGGTATGGTGGTGCATGCTTTTAATTCCAGCACTGGGGAGGCAGAGGTAGCAGAATTGCTGTAAGTTCAAGGCCAACCTGGAACTACTGAGGAGTTCCAGGTCAGTCTGGTCTGGAGTGAAGCCCTACATTAAAAAAATGCAAATTCTGGGGCTGGAGAGATTGCTCAGTGGTTAAGGCATCTGCCTGCAAAGCAGAAAGACCCAAGTTTGAGTCCTCAGGACCCACATAAAGCCAGATACACAAGGGGCGCAAATATCTGGAGTTCCTTGGCAGTGGCTGGAGGCCCTGGTGCACCCATTCTCTCTCTCTCTCTGCCTCTCTCGCAAATAAATAAATAACATACATTTTTAAAAATGCAAATTCATCATGTGTGTGATGGGAGTGGCACTCATGGTACAACATTTGCACAGACTTGACTGGCTAGTTACTCTTGGATAGAGTCATTTATATCGATTTTATTCCGAAAAGGACAGAAGGCATCTTACAGACATGCCTCATTATAGCCAAGTGAAGTGCTTTCATTTAAAAATAGGCGCTGGAGAGGAAGGGCGTGTCCCTGGGAGTGCGTGCTGGAACTGTCATTAAATGGATAGTTACCTTGTAATGAAAGAGTTTTGTAATTGAAGGACTAGATGCTGTGATTAGGATTCCATGTCAGCCCAGACCCCAGTTGGTGCTGGAGTTTTCTCTGGGGCTGGCCAGCTCTGCACTCCCGTTCTTCTTTAGCATGGCCTGCCCAAAGTGACAGGGCTGGGGTGCTTATCCCCCAAATGGAACCCACAACAGGAGGGCGGCAGGGCATTCAGTACATATTTGTGGAGTAGGGAGCGAAGGAACATCGCCGCTCTTATTTTAGCTCTTTGTGGATTCTCAAAGCCAGCTTTGCTCTTTCCATGCATCATGGTTCCCAGCTGAGGTCATCACCAGCTGTCACCTAGCCTGCACTAGCATGGTCCCCATTCACCTCCAAGCTCTGCTCCTCTTCCCCAATCTCACAGTAGACAAAGTGTTCTTCCTCAACCCTAATGATCCTACGGCCTCCCTCTGCTCCACCTGCTCTCGGAGGTAGCAGCTGCCTGACCTCAGTTACACCCCAAATCCTTTTAAGAGCCATGAGGTCCCTGATGATCTGACCCAGGGCCTCTGTGGCTTTATCTCTTCTTACTTCCCTCCTCTGGCTTCCTGACATTTTGACCAGACCTCAGAAAATACAAAAGCTGGGCTGGGAAGATGGCTGAGTTGGTAAAGTGCCTGCCATACAAACAGGAGAACCTGAGTTCCAGTTTCCATGGTGGCGCTGAGAAGATGGACCTAGGAGGGTCCCTGGGGCTCATGGGCTGGCTTGCCTGGCCAGATCACTGAGCTCCAGCTTTAGTGAGAGATCCTGTCTCAAAAAATAAGGTGGAGTAATCTGTCCTCTGGCCACCACGTGCACATATGTGCACACACAACCACCACACACATGAACACACATACACACACATGCTTACCACATATTTACACATGCAAGAAATTTACAAAAGCCATGAAACTTTTATAGCACAGCCTTTTATGGCATATCTGAGTCAGATGTCCAGTAGCTAAACTCAAACCCACCTCATCTTCACTCGTTCCTAATCCCCACCAGTCCCAATATGGGCTAAGGGTGAGCATAGGAGACAAGGACAGCTGCTGGGTTATAATAATAATAATTTAAAAGGCATTCCTTCTGTTATAGGCCTTAAAATGGATGGATTTGTAAATCACCCTGTGGTTCTTACTCCTAGAACTCAAGTGTTTGCAATGTGCCGAATAGATAGACAGACAGACAGACAGACAGACAGACAGACAGACAGACAGATGGCAGCACTGAGAATTGAACCCAGGCATTATGCATGCTAGGCAAGCCCTTTTACTGACCAACAATTCCATCCATGAGCAGCGCCTTTTCTCAGGACGGAGGCTGACGTCTAAGTTCATTGTCTATACCTCGAGGAGCCTACCGGAGATCTACTGGGTAATTACAGCTCCTCCAAGTCCTAATGACAGCTCAATTTGTGCTGGCTCCACTGTCTTGGGTGGCAGTGCCCACGTGGGAGGCAACTGGGAGGAGTCCTAAATTCATTCGAAGGTCCTGCTTTGGATTCTGTACCCACCAAAGAGTTCAGGGACTTAGGAGGGGACTTCCTTGGTCCTACTACATAGGCTCAATGTTTTTTTGTATTCTTGTAATTCATTAAATTTATTATCTTATGTATTTGAAGCACTTTAAAATTACTCATTTTCCCATCACAATATATCTCAGGTGACAAATTTCTATTTTTAAAAACTTTTTATTGATAACTTCCATAATTATAGTCAATAAGCCATTATGATTCCCTCCCCACCCTCCCTCACATCTCTTCCCCCTCTCAATTAGTCTGCTTTGTTTCGGTGTCGTCATCTTTTCCTCCATTATGTGTAGGTATTATCAGGTACTGCGATGTCATGAATATCAAAGCCATTTTGTGTCTGGAAGTTTGCGTTGTAAGCAGTCCTCCCCTTCCTTTGGCTCTTACGATCTTTCCACCACCTCTTCCACAAGAGACCCTGAGCCTCGAGAAGTGTGATAGAGATGTCCCGGTGCTGAACACTCCACTGTCATTTCTAGCACTCTGGTGACTTTTGAGCTATCCCAGTGGTCATTATTGTGCAGCCCAGGCTGACCTCCAACTCCTGATCCTCTTGTCTTGGCCTCTTCAGCAATGTCCTACCGTGTTCACCACCACAACCTGCTACATAGGCTCATTTTGAAGCACTATGGTCACCACTAGGTGGCCTTACTGTAACTATATTGCCTGCTCTCTGCTTCTGGCCTAGAGCCCAAGTGCTGGCTAATTTGGACACACCCAATCTTTCCTCATTCCCTAAGAGAAGGAGACTGAGCTGTATAGAGGGCTGGTCCCCGAGTCTAGAGGGAAGCTATATACTGAATTGCTGAAGGATACAGATATGAGTCAGTATTCACAGTGTCCTCTGTATGGTTCTAGCCCTGGGAAATGCCAATACAAGGCCAGGAGTTTGTAAACTCTGACCAGGCTTCCTTCCAGCTGCTGCAGTAGTTACTAGGGCCCATGAGAGCCATCAGCTGTCAGGGAGACCTGAGGGCCAAGCAGTGGAGTTTGCCTGCATTCCTTATCCAGGAAAGGGACCATAGGCAGTTGGAAGGGGAGGTCAGGGAGGTGTGTGGGGGATGGGTACTGAAGAGGCTCCTGCTCAGAGGTAAGGACTATACCTCCAATGTCTTCCTATTCATCCACCATAGGTGCTCTTATCATCCCTTCTGGGGTAGCACTAGGTCCTTCCCTCGGGATGGTGGTGGCAGACCAATGAATCAAGGAGCCATTGGTCAAAAATACTTGCTTAGGAATGACAATGGGGTAGAGCCTCACTTGGCAATGACTTAACTCTGCTGGGGTCAAAGGTACAGGCCATTCCTGATTGTGAGTCTGAAGAGTGTCTCCAGAGCTGGTCCTGCCCCTTCTGGGATGTATTGTGCTTTTCCCTCCCTCGATAAGGCTGATGTGTGGACCTCCATTCATCTGCCAGTTTTCCCCACTAGACAGAACAGAGCTCCTTTGATATAAGTTTCCCGAAAGCCTCATCTTGGGTCTCAACTAGTTCATGCTCTCACTTAACAAGCAAATCACCAGCTGTTTGTTAAGTAAGTGCATGAACCAAACAAGAGAGTTGTTACTGGGAGGAAAGACTGGCTTTTGCTTGTAGGATAGATCTGGGGAAAATGATTGGAAATGCACCAAGCTGTGACGTGTTCAGGATGTGTGTAGATTCACGCTAGTTTGCTCATGGGGGGCTCCTGGAAGGTGACATCCACTCACTCATTCAGTATTTTTGCTCGCCACTTCCCATGCAGGCCCTATGCTAGATCTGGAAGCAGTGATGAGCACCCTTTCCACCCTAGGGAAGGGAGTAGGCATGGAATGACGTCAGGTGGTTTACGAGAAAGCCAACCACATGGAGCTGTGGGGTCAATGGCAAGACTTGGCTCAGGGTGGGCTCAGGTAAGGCTTTTGGAAGAATGAACTTTTAGGGGAAGGAGGGTTCCAGATAGCAGAAATGACACAAAGGCCAGGAAGCTGATAAATACCTGGAGAGTTTGCACATGATAAAAACTGTCATTAGGGCAGGAGGAAGGCTTGACAGCTTCAGCTGGGGTGATGAGACTTCTCTGAGGGGTTGTAAACGGAAATGACCAGAACTATGCTGCTAAAATATCACCCCACCAGTGGAGTGGTATCAGAACAGAAGGTACGAGAAGAGGTAAGTCAGGATGGGTTATCCAGTAACGGGGTGGTGTGTCTTTAGCCTGTGACAGAAGGCAGGACATGGGTAGAGTGAGAGACATCCATGGGTAAGAACTCCAGGGGGATTCTAGAAAAAAGCAAGGTGATTGATCAGTCCAAAGCCTCTATTAGGGGGGCTTACATATCCAGGGGTCTCCAGTCCATCCTTACTGCAGAGAGCAAGACAAGTGTTTTGCCACCTGTAGCAAGGGCCTGGAGCTGGTACCAGGGCTTGAGGGAATAGGCTCAGGCCTACGGCTGTTCTTGTCAGTGATTTGAGCAGTAACCTAAATATCTTTATCAGTGCCCAGGAATGTTGAAGGCCTCAGCTTCAAGTCAAGCTTACGGGGAAATTCATACAGCTGGTTGCACCACAAAATGGTTGAGACACTTTATATATCTCAGTCAGGAGACAGAAAAATGGAGAAAATAATTGGCCATGAGGAAAGGATGTTGTCGCAGTCAGTCACACGCCACTGGGATGAATCTCCAAACCAGGCACAGTTTATGGGAGGAAACGATTTATTCAAGCTACAGATCCAGGAGAAGTCCCATGAAAGTGAAAGAGGCTGGTCCTCTTTCACAGGTCCGAGCAGAGAGAAAAACCTATCACCTACACCAAACACAGAACAGGGAACAGGCAGGGGGGGGCAAGGAGAGAATTCTTTCACCTTTATATAGCCCTAGGGTGGGGTCTTGCAATTCTATCCCAGACTTAATGGCTTTCTGAGTCTCTGGAATTTCCTTCCTGCACTACCCACACAGGAAAGAATGCTTACTTCTAGCTCCTTTGAGCTTCCTTACATCCTGCCCCCTACTGAGAGGCTGCCTTCCTGTGAACATTCTCAGAGACCCACCCAAGATTACTTGAAAGGTCAAGTTGACCACAAAACTTAACCATCACAGGTGTGATCAAACCCAAAATCAGTAGACAGAAAGAAGTGATAAAGATCAGATTAGTGGAATGGATACTCAAAGAACAATACAGGACTGGAAGGATGGCTCAGCAGTTAAGGTGCTTTCTTATAAAGCCTTCCGGCCTGGGTTCAATTCCCCAGTACCCACATAAAGCCAGATGTGCAACATGGCACATGTATCTGGAGTTCATTTGCAGTGGCAATAGGCCCTAGAGCACCCATTCTTTCTCTCTCTCTCCTTCACAAATAAATAAAAAACACTTACAAAAAAGAGCAATACAAAGAATCAGTGTAACTAACTGCTGGTTCTTTGAAAAGGCAACAACCCCCCCCCTGGAGATCAGTTTGCAGGCTCCTCAAAAACCTAAGATGGGCATGGTGGCGCACCCCTCTATCCCAGCACTTGGGAGGCTGAGGTAGGAGGGTCACTGTAAGTTTGAGGCCAGCTGAGACTGCATAGTGAATTCCAGGTCAGCCTGGGCTAGAGTGAGACTCTATCTCATAAACACCCCCTCCCCCCACTAATAAAAATGCTCCCAAAGCTAAACATAGGTTAGAGAGATAGTTCACTGTGGTAGAATGCAATCCCTATAATCCAGGTGAAAAAAGCCAGGTGTGATGGTGCATGTCTTTAGTTCCAGCACTTGGGACTGAGACAGGAGGATTGCTGTGAATTGGAGGCTATTTTGGGACTACAGGGTGAATTCCAGGTAGTTTAGGCTAGAGTGAGACTCTGCCTTGGATTAAAAAAGCCAAGTATGGTGATGCTTGCTTATAATTCTAGCTCAGCACTAGGGAAGTGGAGACAGGAGAATGTCTGGGGCTTGTTGGCTATGGTAGTTTGAATGGGTGTCCCCCAATACATCCAAGAGTTCATTAAAGCTTGTGATTTGTCTCCAGCCTCCTGGCTGGAGGAAGGGTCACTTTGGCCTGGCCTTCTAGGCTCTAGCCCTAAGGTGTGTCTTAGGTTGATTTGGAATTCCACCCATAGATATGGAAAGAGAAGTCTGGGTTCTGCAGAGCTCACTGTTTGCTTGTGTGTGTTTTTGTTGATGATTTGTTTCTCTCTGCTTGGATCTGTGAAGGGGGCCAACCTCTTTAACCATTATGGAACTTCCCCTGGATCTCTAACTTCAATAAATACTTTCCTCCCCAACTGTGCCTGGTTAGGAGTCTCATCCCAGCGGCATGTGGCTGACTATGACACCAGCCACTCCGTCTAGCCTCCTTGACAAGTACAAGATCAATGAGAGACCTTGATTCAAAAAAAAAAGGTGAACCGTGCCTGAGAAATGATACCTGAGGTTGTCATATGGACTCCATGTGCAAATGCACATGTGTGCGCGCACACACACTTATACATACTCCAACAAAACCCCTAAAAAGGATTACTGTATTACCCAGCTACCACCCCTGAGTATTTACTCAAGAACTCCAAGTTGGCTTCTGGAGGAATGGGTTTATTAGGCTTACAGACTCCAGGGGAGACTCCATCCTGGCAGGAAAAACGATGGCATGAGCAGAGGGGTGGATATCACCTCCACCACAGCATTGCAAACAGTGGCAGGAAGGTGTGCCAAACACTGGCAAGGGGAAGCTGGCTTATAACCCCCATAAACCCACCCCCAACAACACAGCTCTAGCAAGGTTGTAAAACCCTAATTGCCATCAGCTGGGGATCAATCATTCAGAATACATTCATTTGTTTGTGGGAGACACCTGGATCTAAGCATGACACTACCCATCAATGGATTTCAACACGTGACAATGTACAATGACATATTATTTAGTCATAAAAAACAAAATTATTTATTTCATTTGCAAAAATAAATGGATATTCATTAGCAAAATAAGTCAGGATCAGAAAGACAAATATTGCCTTCTCTCTCATGTGCAGAATCTTGATTAAATAAAAGGTAGATTTTCTATATACCAATAATGAACATATTGATAGGCAGGGACCAAGTGTGACTCCTGGCCTCTCATAGGTAGCTGATGCAACAGGGAATATGGGCTCTGTGGAGTCATCGGAAGGAAGAAGTCACTGTGGGACATGTTGCCATTGAGGCGCGTGTAGACTGAGCAGTAGAAAGGGGACTCTTGAAGGAGGAAGGGGACCAGCGGGAAGGGGAGGAGAAATAAGAGAGAGTGGTGAACATGATCAAAGTATATGGTATACATAAGTGAAAATGCCATCATGGAACCCATTCTTTTATATAATTAATGAATATTAGTAGGATTTTTTTTAATGAAAAGATATGCTGTGACCATGTAGCCATGGAGTGAGTCTGGCTGGGGGTGTAGCTCAGTGATAGAGCACTTGCCCAGCATGTGTGAGGCTTCTTGTTTGATCCCCAGTAACACACACACACACACACACACACACACACACACACACACACACACACACACCTGGATCTGAGAGTCATGCACTGACTTGAGTCCAGCATCTCAACGGCATGAGAGAATGGCAAATTCAGTGCATTGAATGGTGACTCTCTGGTGGTTTGAATGTCAAATTTCCCCCATAGCCTCATTGTGATTAAGCCTCATACTCAATACCCAGCTGATGGTATTGTTTGACTAGGTCCTAGGGCCTTTGGGAGGTGGAGACTTCCCAGAGGAAGTGTGCTGCTGGGGGAAGACCTTGGAGTGTTACCTCCCAGCCCTATTTGTCCCACTCAACTCACTCTTGCTGTTTCCTCTGCTGGAGTGGAGATATGATGCCCAGCTGTCTGCTCCGGCCATACTTCCCCATGGTGAGACGTCCCTGGGAAACTGTAAACTGGAAATAAGCTCTTTCCTTCCATGAGTTGCTTCTGGATGGGTATTTCGTCCCAGCAACAAGAAGATAACGGCTACACTCTCCAAACCATATCCTAATACCCGAAACCTGTGAGTGTGACTTTATTTGAAAAAATGAGCTATGGAGATATAATTGAGTTACAGGTCATAAAGTGAGATTATTCTGGATTATCTGCATAGACTTTATAACCAAGACCAAGTATCTTTACAGGAGACAGAAGAAGGGAGGACACAGACTGGGAGGCCACAGGACGACAGAGGTAGAAATGAGTGTTACTTAGCAGCAAGCCAGAGAACTCATTTTAAAAAAGATTTTTATTTATTTATTTATTTAGAGAGAGAGAGAATGGGCACACCAGGGCCTCCTGCCACAGCAAATGAATTCAAGACACATGCACCACTTTGTGCATCTAGCTTTATGTGGGTACTGGGGAATTGAACCTAGGTAATTAGGCTTTGCAGGCAAGCACCTTAACTGCTAAGCCATCAAACCAGCTTAAAGCCACCAGCCACTAGAAGCAAGGTAAATTCTCTCCTCCAGCCTTCAGAGGGAGCACAATGCAGTCACATCTTGATGGCAGATTTCTGGCCAGAACTATTGAATTAACTTCTGCTGTTTTAAGTAGTAGATTGTAGTGATTTGTTACAGCCTTCCTAGGAAATGCATACGTCCAGGGCCCAGGATGGGATCCAAGAGTCTTATGCTGAGAACTAGATGGAGGAAGTAGGGTTACAAAGCCAAGATGGCCTCTTCTGAGTGGAGACAAGTCAAGAGACAGAAATACATGAGTGAATGAGTGGCTATCTCCTACAAAGTAGGGGACAGTGGAGATCAAGGGGTCATGACACTTAGCAAGTCCTGCCACCTCTCAGGGGCTCAGATTCCTATGAGCATACATGAGCAATGACGGAGTCCTGTGATGTCGGGAATCCGAGACCCTGTGGGAGCCTTACATCTTTAATTACTAGAACCTATGGTGTAGAGCAAGGTGTATACGAGATAGCAATCCCTTTGTGTCGTCAGCAAATATATAGAGTTCATTTTTGTGGTAGTTGGTGAGAAAATGGTGACGGAAAAAAAGACACACATAGTTTATGCAAGCCTAGAACTCCCAGGCCAGTGAGGGAAGTCATTACTTAAGCAATCACTTAACTCCTATCTGTGGCAAGTGTAACTGAACATGTAGGAACATTAGGGACTATTATGGGAGCTTTTGAGGACCTCAGTGACATAAGAAAAATCTCTCTGTCAGTGGAGCTCTGAGGGCTTTGAAGGATTTAATCAGGATTGAAGATATTATTTTAGACAGAAACAATAGCATGTATAAAGGCTTGGGGTGGTGTGGGAATGTCCAGTTAGACAGACTGCAGGGGAAGGTCAATGTGGTTAGAAAAGTGATCAGGGGGGCTGGAGAGATGGCTCAGCAGTTAAGGCCATTGCTTACAAAGCCTAATGACTCTGGTTCAATTCCCCAGTACCCATGTGTGATGGTTAAATTTTGTTGTTAACTTGACCTTTCAAGTAATCTTGGGTGGGTCTCTGAGGATGTTTACAGGAAGGCAGCCAGCCTCTCAGCAAGGGGCAAGATGTAAGGAAGCTCAAAGGAGCTAGAAGTAAACATCCTTTCCTGTGTGGACAGTGCAGGAAGGAAATTCCAGAGACTCAGGAAGCCATTAAGTCTGGGATAGGGTTGCAAGACCCCACCCTAAGGCTATATAAAGGGGAAGAAATTCTCTCCTTGGCATGCCCCCTGGCCCTCCTGCCTGTTCCCTGTTCTCTGTGTGTGGTGTTGGTGATGGGCTTTTCTCTCTGCTCCGACCTGTGAAAGAGGGCCAGCCTCTTTCATTGTTATGGAACTTCCCCTCAATCTGTAGTTTCAATTAATACTTTCCCTCCCCAAATTGTGCCTGGTTTGAAGATTTATCCCAGCGGCCTGTGGCTGACTACGACACCATGTAAAGCCAGATGCACTAAGTGGCACATGCATCTGGAGTTTATTTGCAGTGGTAAGACACCCTGGCATGCCCATTCATCTCTCTCTCTCTCTCTCTTTTGCTCTGTCTTTATCTATCTCTGCTTGCAAATAAATAACTTAAAAAAGAAAAGTGAACAGGGCTAAACTATGTGGTTCTCCTAAGATGGTGCAGTTTCTTCAGCTGCAAGTGATAGGCACAGAGCTGCGCCTGTGATAGGAGGTCACTGATGTGGTCATGTGGAAAAGAGATGAGAAGGAACAAAAATGGAAGGGTAGGCAGCCAGAAATGTGTTAACAATCACTTCAAGAGGGTCAAAGAAATGGGGGGCACAGAGTGATTTAGGTGGCAGAATTGAATTGACTTGGGATATGGATGGGGTCTGGGAGCAAGGGAGAGAGGTCCCCAGTGGGAATCCTAGCCTTTCACTAGGTCTCTCAGTGCACAGCAGGGCATATGGGCTGTGTGGCGTCTGAGGAAGGGGGAGATCGGGAACTAAGTGTTGGACATATGGCCACTGAGGTACGTGTGGACACTCGGGCAGAGATGTGGACTGAGCAGTTGGTAAGGACAAGGGTCAAGAAAGGCATTTGGGAGTCATCTCTGCATCAGAAAGTAGAGTACCTAGGATTAGGCTTGAGCCTGGAGGAATCCTCAACCTTTACTGACTAATAAGAAGAGGAGAAAGGAGGATGCTGAAGAAGTCTGGGCCCAGGTAGCAAGAGAGCATGGGAGAAATCAAGGGATAAGAGTGTTCTGAGGAGACAGCAGAGGTGACCATGCTGCTTTGGGCCTTGGCAGATGAGGATTGAGGAATGGCTATTGAATTTGTAGATTTGGAGGTTATTGAGAATTTGCTGAGAACTGGCTTTGTGTTATTACAGAGTTAGAAGGCTACTGTAAGACCTGGGGGGGGCGGTTGGGGGGGGGGACAGGCACGGAAACAGTTCTTGCAGGCTTGCTTGGTTGAGGAGAGAGACACCCAGGAGGTGGTAGAGTGGGATTACGAATTTGTTTTTACAGTAGTGGCTTGAAATATTTATAGACCAACGAGCTCCATTGTGAAGAGGAGGTCGAACATTCCAGAGACAAGGAGGAAGGGTAGGGGAAGATCTAGACAGGATCTGTGACATGACAGGATGTAGCAGATGCAGGAAGGTTTCTGCTGAGCTTTGGCTGGTGGCTGACAGGGAGGAACAGGGACCCATTTAAAAAAATGGGAGGGAGCTGGAAAGAAAGATGGCTCAGCAGTTAAGGCATGCTTACCTGCAAAGCCTAATGTCCTGGTTTTTATGCCCCAGTACCCACATAAATCAGGATACAACACCATGCATCTGGAGTTCATTTGCAGTGGCTGGAGGCACTGGCATGCCCATTCTTTCTTTTTTTTTATTTCTTTCTGCCTTGCAAATAAATAAATAAATAAAATTTAAAATGTTTTTCAATTAGAGAGCAAGAGAAAGAGACAGTGTATGTATGGAAGCGCCAGGGCCTCTTGCTGTTACAAAGGAACTCTAGACACATGCGCCACTTTGTGTGTCTGGCTTTACATGGGTATTGGGGAATTGAACCTGGGCTGACAGGCTTTGTAAGCAAGCAAGTGCCTTTAACCACTGAGCCATCTCCTTGGCCCCTCATTTGTGTGTATATATATATATATAGTTGTATTTCTTTGTGTCTATTTTTCCAGCCTGGCCAGTGTATCATAGGGAATATCCACACTGTGTCCAGGCGCAGGCCGGGCATCTCCATTCTGGGCTCTGTTCCCTGATGAGATTCTCAGACTGCTTCTCCTCATTCATGAGCAGGCAGGCTCGCAGAGCAGGCGTGGGAACCTGCTCGGCCACCAGGGCGCCCTCGGGTTCACACCGAGGTCTGCTGCATTCCCGCTTTCCTCTCGCTGTCCTGCGGATGGGACTGACTGCGGCCTCCAATCTTTTGGGCCTGGGCGATCAGGAAGAGTTTGGGCAAACCATAGGTTGGCCCCAGAGGGCTCCAGGCTGTGGCACCCTGTTCTCCTAGTCTTGGGTGGACACCAGTCCACACAGGAGAGCCAGAACCTTGGAGAAGTCCGAGAGCCTTTAGCAGCTTGGCCCGGGGATCGGCATCTCCAGAGCGGCCCCCAGACCCTATTCTTCCTCGCCTGTCCCCTCCTCCAGCTTCCACCGTGGGTGACCCCGACCTCCTGTAGCCTGCACATGGTGGTGATGTGGGGGTGCACGCGAAGTCACGCGCCCAGCAGCGCCACGGAGGACCTGGCGAAGGTGAGGTCCGGGAGGGCGCCCGCCCGGCCGGGGGCGTGGACCCCCAGGTGGGCGTGCGCGCTCGGCAGACGTGCCGCGCGTGGCGGCTCGGCTCGGGGCGGCGGAGGTGGGGACGTGGCAGAGGCTCAAGCCGGGCGGAGCCGGCGGCGGCGGCGGCGGCGGCGGCGGGAGCGGCGGGGCGGGGCCGCCCGGGGAGGAGGAGCCGGCGGGTCGGGGCGACGCCACGGGAGGTTCTGGAAACGCCGGGAGCCCCGCGCGCGCGTCCAGGTGAGCGAGCGTGGGCTGCGGGCCGGGGTGCGGGGCTGGAGCCCGGGGTCCCGCCGCCCTCCGCCCGCCTGGGATCCCGTCCCGCCCGCGTCCCTTCCAGGGTCAGGGCGGTGAAGGCAGCGGCGCCCTTCCTGCCGGTCCCGTCGGGTGGGGCGGGCCGCTCGGCTGCCCCGGCGGGTCAGGCTCCCGGGAAAGGGGGGGTCTGACCCCGGGGCTGCCTGCGGCTGGCAGTGGGGGGTCACCGGCCTGGTCCCGGGAGGGGGCGATGGAGACCCGGTCCCCTGGCTCCCCAGCAGGGTAGGGACCGGTTTGTGAAATGGATGGGATGTTAGATCAGAAAGTCTGCTCCAGGCATTCCCAGTGAAACCTGCCCGGCTTTTCCTCGGCAGTAGCGGAGAGCATTGGTGGTTAGCTGCCTCCGACCGACAGACAGACAGACAGACAGACAAACGGAGCCTTCTGTCTGCCAGAGCGGCAGGCGGAGTAGAAGACAGAGAAGCAGCGTGGTGAGTTCTGTGCTGGCATGGAGCATGGGATGTGGGGACTTGGAGACCTGGATCCATCTGGCCAGAGCTCTGCCTGGAGGAGATGATCAGGAGGTGACCTGGACACAGGAACAGCCTGAGCTGGAGCCGATTTGGGCTGCTATCACCTTTGGGATAGTTTCGTGGAAGCAAGAAGCTGGGGGAAGGGATGCTTTAGGAAATAGCTGTTCATGGGCGCCACCCACAGGAACGTGGACTGAGGGACCAAGTAGCACCAAGTATCATGGTCTGCATGGGGATAGTATAGTGAACCCTTGCAACGTGGGCATGGACCCGTGTTTCCTGCCCTCGGTGGCACTCAGCAGGACAGGTGGGCTCCTGTCTTCTGTGTTCTTATTTATTTATTTATTTAGAGAGAATATGGTTGTGCCAGGGCCTCTTGCCACTTTGTGCATCTACCTCTATGTGGGTACTGAGGAATTAAACCCTGGGCCAGCAGGCTTTGCAAGCACGTACCTCAAACTCTCCTCTGTTTTAATCTGACACATTTTAGATAATGTAGGAGCATTAAGGGTTGTTTCCAGAACAGACTCCCCCTCTTTTTTTAGAGTGACATTTAAGGCTCATACTTTTTGATGTAGACCACCTCCTGGTGACCAACAGCCCCAGCCTTCTTATAAGAAGGGGTTTATCTCTAAGGGCAAGACTTGGGGGTACCACTTTGTAACTTAGAGCATTCTCAAAGGTCCCAGACTTTGCTGAGATCGATTGGCCACCGAAGAATGTATAGGATGTTTCTGTAAGCTGCTGCTTAGCCTGTATCACATCTGAGTCAACAGGTTCCATTGGTTAAGTTGTTTTCTTTGGCTTGTCCTTGAGTTGCCCAGACCTGTCTAGGGTCCGGCATCGCTGTAGTTCAGTGCCTCAGGGCCATCCTCTCTGCTTGCTTCTCCCGTTCACAAGATGTTTGGTGTTTGAAGTCTTTTCTTCTAGGGTTTTCTTTTATTCTCACACAGCCACACGTGTTCACTATGGGGCTCAGCCAGTGAGCCCTATAGCAAGGGTGGTGTTGGGGGCGGGGCTTATCTAAAAGATGCTGTCATGCTGATCCACCCTGGTTCTTGAGAACAGAGCTCAACATGGAGACACGGTGACACCTCAGCCTAGGCACTGGATGTGGCCCCTTCTACCTTGTCACAAGGAGGTACTCCAAGAGAGAACCCACTTGACCAGTGCTTTGGATTGGTCAAAGCTGACCTGGGTTTTTCCCTTGAGTACTTCCTGTGTGCTTGAGGTCTGTGTGAGTGTGCCTGGGGCTGGAATGAGGGAGAGGAGAGGAGGTGGTGGAGGTGCTTTCCTTGCCCGTAGGCAGTTCATAATCTCTCTGATTGCTGTTTCACACTGGCATGTGGCCATGTGCCCAGGGAGGAGCCCAGCGTGTGGGTGCTCATCTAGGGAGACTGGGTTCCTGCATCTGGGGAATGGGTGCAGGGAGGGAATCTAGGGTCTTGTTTCCTGAGAAAGCCTTCCTTTTTTTTTTTTTTTTTTTGTCTGTGCCCTCCCACATCCTTGGGACGGTTTGAGGCTGGATGCAGGGCCTTGGCTGACTTGTGGCCACGCTGGCTGATAGTGTGCGGAGGGCTGGTAGGTGTGTCCCTGACTTCTGGGATCTGTCAAGAGTTTAATTTTATGCAGATGGAGTTTGGCAGCACAGCACGTGCTAGGCCAGTACAGTGCTGGAGTGAGAGTTAAACTTGGACAAAGTTGCTCAGATCTAGCCATTTAGATCTTTGAAGTGCCAGAGGGTGGGACACCAGCCTTTCCCGGAGCAAATGCAGCCGGTGGGTGCTGTGATCTGTGGGTTTTGTGCTGAGGACATAGGATGAGAAACTTTTTTTTCCCTCAGAGGATGTAGAGAGAGATGAAAATGTCTAGACTCAGTGACTTTGGAGCCCTAGGAGAGAGCCGTTGTTCATTGGTACCACTGCAGGGCGGAGGATTAAGAACGTGATAGTGAGTTCTCCAGCTCAGATAGGCCCTGCCTACACCTGGGCACAGGCCAGCCTTGGTTCTAGACTTCTGGAGAAGTGTCTGCTAGAAGGTCACACCTGCTGCTCCTGAGGGTCAGGGTGTGGTGGAGATGGGAGGCCCAGAATGAGCAGCGCAGGTACACAGGGGTACCTGAGGACTTCTAGTATTGGTTCAGCCTTTGACTTTTGCCAAGGAATGTTCCTTGGTGAGCTTTGGAGCCAATTCCAGGGTTACCACTCAGCAGCCGTGTACTTACTGCGGGACATCTGGCTCTGGTCCTTGCTGCATTGAACATGCTTGTTTCCTCTGGCTCCCCAGGACCACAGAGAGCCCAGTTCTGCCATGTCTTTACTGCCCCTAGTCTGGACCTTCTTCACTCAGAGACCAGCTGACTTGGGCTGGGAGCACTGGTTTTCTTGTGGTGCTCTTGGTGCTGTTGCGTGGCATAAGCGGTGCCTGGTGCTGGGCTGCTTGCGGACATGGGCCATTTCATTCAGTCCCCTCCCATAGACACGAGATGCAGGTCCCACTGTGATCTCAGCTGAATAGATGGGGACATGGAGGTTCAGGGAAGCCTGTGACTTGTCCAAAGTCAAAGCCAGGAGGTGGTGATGGAAGTAGGAGTAATCCTGAATCTTTCTAACTTCAGGCAGGTGGACCTGCTCATTGGGCTGTATTGCCCTGCCTGGAGCGGGGTGGGTTGGTTATTTGTAGTGCTGTGATGTCTTGACCTTGGGAACTTTGTTGCTGTTTCTGGGTCCACATGGTCTTCTTTTTCTGGTGGGATCCGACTGGTGAGTCATGAAGCTTAGTTGTGAATCTCTGGGTCATCCAGGATGAAGTCCTTGGTTTCCCTGTGTGGAAGGCCCCTATGTGCTGGGAAGTAACAGATATTACTCGTGGTTGATTGGCTGGCAATAATGTGTCCACTACAGCTTGTTGGGGGCTTCATTTGAATTCTTAGTGGGATTGGAACCCTCCAGCTTCAGGCATCTGGCTTCTGTCTAATGTCTACAGTTGTCTTATCTTATTCATGCCTCCATTTTCTGTAGAAATCTTTGCATGTTGCAAGTCCATACATACCAGGCCAGCACTGTACCCACTGGGCCATCTTCCCAGCCCATTTGTATTTTGACAAGAATGAGACTTGAATCAGTTTTCAGTGAGTGTGTAACACTAAGAGATAAAGGGTTGTTAACAAACACAGTAACAAATGGACATGTGATTGGTGTGAGGCATGATCCTGTACGCGTCGTATTTGCGTACCCTCAGTTCACAGCATTTACACGGAGCCACTGCTGCCCGGGCGAGAGAATCTGAGAGAATCAGCTCACTTTTATTTTAGTCTTATTTAAAAAATAAGTTTCTTTATTTTCAAGCCCAGCCCACTTTTTGTGGTTTTAATCATCCATGGTCAGTGACAGTCTGAAAATATTAATTGGAAAATTACAGAAATAAGCAATAGAGAGTCCTTCCAGGTCACATAATAAAATCTTGTGCCACCGTGTGCTGGTCTTCTCCGGGCATGAACCTTTGTTTAGTGTGTCCATCTGTATTGTGAGTCACGTCATCACTCCGTAGCCTTTTGGTGATCAGGACAACTGAATGGTATTGCAGTGATTGTTCAAGAAACTTACTTAATAGTGACCCAAAGTGCAGGAGTCATGATGCTGACATTTCATTATAGTACATTGTTTTAATTAGTCTGTGGGGAGTTGTTGATAATCTCTCACTGTGCCTAATTTACAAATTAAACTTCATCTTAGGTTTGTATGCATAGCAAAAACACAGCATATACAGGGTTTGATACCATCTTTGACTTCAGGCATGCACTGGGGGTCTTGGAATGTATCCTCTGTCAGCAAGGGGGTGCTCCTGTATCTGGAATGGAGATGATTATCAGGCTTACAGGGTTTCTTTGAGAATTTCAATGGTAGAAATGAAAGATTTTTGGAAACATAAGCCACAGTTATCTTAGGCTAGGTTCTCAGGAAACAGAGCCGGAGGCAGAGCTTAAGTGCTTAATGCTTTATTGCAAAGTGGATTTCGGGGCAGTCAGGGTGATGGTGAAGAAAAGAGAAGAATGGGAAGAAATACAAGGTGGTACAAGCCAGCCAGCCACCAGGCTCGGAGATCTGCTGGATGTTCTGCTTAGGACTTGCCTCTGGGCGAACTCTAGCAAAGAGAAGGCCTTGGGAGACCTCTTGTCTCTTAGCCTTCATTGATCAGAGTTGCTTATGGGAAGTTCATGTTTCTGTCGCAGTGTGGGCCTTCCATAGCCACTGGAGAGCATAGCCTTGAGGTGGCTGGAGGAGCCAGAAATTCTTGCATAGGGCAGCAAGACATCCCCTGGGCTGAAACAGAGCAGTGGTCCAGTGCCCACGGCATGGCAGCTCTGAGGTGGTAGGAATAGGCTTGTCCTTGGATGTAGTTTCTTCTTCTAAGTTAGGCTCACCCAGACGGCAAGTCTCTGCCAAGACCCTAACTGAAAACCCAGCTTGGCTCTGGCATGTGGATTTTAACAGCCTTCTCTGAATTTCATTGCCTCATTACTAAAGCAGAAGACTGTGGCTTTGATGGTACTCCAGCAGAGAAGCCCGAGTCAATGTGTTTAAGAACAGGGTAGAGAAGATGTAAGGATAGATAAATACTATATGACACCTGCATCCTTACATATTCTGACCAGGCCTGATGAGCTCCCTCTTCCCCTGCTAACCATAGTAGGGATGGCACTCAGAGGAGAACACCTGACTCCATCAAGCAGAGATCTAGGCTTTCTTGGGTTCTTGGTGAAAGAGACAATTTTTCACATGAAGGTATGAGACCTGAGTTGGTGAGCTGGGGCTGGAGAGGGCAGCAAGGCCAGGTCACACAGTTACAAGGGCCCTTTTGGCGAAGGAATTGGGACTATATCCTGCTCACAGTGAGCAGTCAAAGGAGGGGTTTCAGTAAGTCTTGCTGGCTAGCTGCTATAATGGAGGGAGACCAGGTGAGATGAGAGGCTAGAGGGCCTGCTTGGCCGTTGGCGTGATTTGGGTGGCTCACTCCAGGGTGATAGCTGAGGCACGATGTCCTGTAAGGATTCTTGAGTGGGTGCCTCCCATGCTTCCCTGGGGTGCTAGTGCAGACCATGTGCTTTTGTGGTGGGGTCTCCCGGAGACTGCGCACAACTCCTGATAGGTTGAGCTCACAGGTTCTCTCAGCTTTGCCATCCTGGAGTTGGCCTAGTGTGGGAGGCAGGGCCGTGGTGGGGTAAGGGGTCTAAGAAAGAATTCTGCTCACGGAAAGCAAGCGTCTTTTATCCAGTGCCAGGCAAGACCTCTGTGTTCTCAGCAAGTCCATGTTCAGGCTCTAGGCTGTTAAATGCTTTGTTAATAGTCAAGCTGTCACATTTGGGTTGCAGCTGGGAACTTGGCAGAGGGTCCTGCTTGATGAGGTAAGGGGAGAAGCTGAGGACGTGCTGGCTTGCAGCTGGAACCATGTTTTCGTGGCCATTTGGCCAGGTTGTAAATGCTCTTTCCAAAGAGCAGGCTGTAGGGCCTCTGGTTGTGTGTCTTGGAATCACTCTGCTTAGAAACAGTGCCATTTGCCTGGTGGATGAATTACTGTTGCTGGGGTGTTGGCGGTTTTTGCAGGACCTCCCTGTGGGGGTCCACATTCTGGGGCTGCCAAGGCCCCTTGGAATCTGTTTGAGAAGGGCCTGCTTTTGTTTTCTTTACATGTTAATATGTTATAAAATATTTTTTAAATTCCCTTGCAGAAAGAATAGGAAACTAAGCAAAAAGAAAAATAAAATTACTTCACCAATATATAACTAGCTTAGAGTTTCTCTGTGTGTGCATCCATCCATCCATCCACCCATCCATCCATCCATCTATCTATATACATATACATACACATATACAGATACATACACATGTGCAGATACATACATACAGTAGTTCTTACTTACAAAAATGGACTCCTAACCGTCTGTATTATTTGAAACCTGCCTTTCTTAGTCCTCAATCGTCCTGTGTTGATGTAATCAGTATTCTTATGTAGTCCATACTGATCTATGGATGAAATGTAAAATCCTTGGTTGTATTTTTTTTTAAATCTGTGCAAGTGTGATGAGGAATGATTTATTGGGTACCTGCTACAGGACTTTTTTTTTTTTTCCTCCTGGGACTTTTTTTTTTAAGACCTGGGATACAGTTTATGACAATGTTGTTTTGTGCTCAGGCATGGTGCCACTTTGCTTAAAAGGGGGTTTGACATTGACTACCTCTGGGGTTCTTGGGGTTCTGAGGGTTTGGGCAGCACTGGATTCTGGGTGGGCACACACGCCCACCTTCTCTGCCGTGAGTGAGCTCTGGGGATAGCTATGAGATGCAAGTTGGCTTTTCCCACCTTGTAGGACACAATTTGCTCTTGGGTTCCTCCTCTGAATTTGACCCTGATATGATGACTTTTGGCACAAAGCCTTTTGAGTTCTGGGGTCCAGATCAGAAGTCAGCAGGTGGAATGACAGTGTTGATGTGACAGTTTGCTTGGGGTGCTCAGCTCTCTGGGCTAACAGAGCTGTCATGCCTCTCTCCCCTTTCAAAGCAGGACTTTATAGGCTCTTGGTAAATCACTTCCCCAAACCCATCCGTGAGTCTTTGAGACTCTGCCTCCAGGCTGGGATTCGTGGATGGGCTCAGTCTAAGCCAGGCAGCACATTCCAGAGAAGTGACAGCTGGTATTCATGTAATAAAGAAATCTGGCTGTGTTTTCTTGAGCACTGCAAGGTATGAACATGGATGGCATTTGAAAGGAATGGAGAGGCTCCTCCTCTCTTGAGTTTGCTGCCTGAATTCTGTAGAGGTGGAAGTGGTAACTGACCATACAGCTGGGGAGAGGCATGGCCGTCACTTCTAGCTGTGTCCAGTCTGCTCTTCTTCCTGGGCCCTGCTTTCCCACCACCCCCACTCTGAGGGGTGGTCTCCCCTGCCCATAGGTCCACCTGGCTCTGTTTTTCCGACACACGTAAGAAGGTGATCGCAGGCTGGGGAGATGGCTCAGTGGTTAAAGGTACTTGCTTGCTGGCCCAGGTTCAAGTCCCCAGTAACCATGTAAAGCAGATGCACAAAGTGCCACATGCATCTGGAGTACATTTGCAACCACAAGAGGCCCCGTACACCCATATTCTCTCTCTATGCTCACAAAGAAGTAAATATTTTTTTTTTAAAAAAAGAAGGTGGTCTCTTACTAAATCTCCTGAAGCACAAGAAACACACATTTGGCCTTGTGAGAGAAAGGGGCTGATGGAAGCGAGCAGGGGACCCTTCTGGGATTATGGGGTGAAGATAGTGTCATGAGGCCTGGCAGTAGACCAGGTAGAGCCAGGAGAATCAGGGCTCTGCCTCACGGCTAGCCCAGGCCTAATCCCCTCTCAGGGACTTTCTGTCTTCTTTCCCTCCCTCTGTAATGAGCCCCTTAGCCCAGGACTCCCTACCTCACAGCAGGTTCTGTCTTGAAAGAGAAATGTCTTTTGTGGCTCTGGACCCCACCACCCCCAGACTGTGACAGCCACACTGCCAGCTCTGCAGACATGAACCCATGGGCCTGGCCATCCACTATGCTGTCTCCCTGATAGAGAGGCCTGCTTGTAGATGGGGGTGTGACCCATCTTCTCTGACCCTGTTCTGTGGTGACAGTGGAGTGAGCTTTCTTCAAAAAAAGCTGAGATGAGGAATGTGGCTGTGTCCCATTGGACGTGGCAGGCAAAACCCGATGAAGTGGCATTAGCCTCAGCTAACATTTTCATTGGAGAAGCCTTTCTATTTCCTTTCTTTCCCTTGGTGAATTTCCATCTGAGCTCTCCGGTGAGACTTGGCTGAAGCGGAGAGAGAAGAGGAAGGTCAGGCAGAGCAGAGGGGCTCGTTGGGTGCTGGTCCTCCAGCACGTTCAGGGCTGCATGGCTGGGTGGAGAGACGATGCCTGAAGCATCCGTTGTGTACTTAGGTCCACTGCCAGGGAGGCTTGCCCTGGTTGCGCCTGCCTCCCTCAGAGCTATGCCTGACTATTTCTAGACTGACAGAAGGCACTAGCTGGCTCTGTCCCCATGCCAGCAGCCCAGCCCGAGGCTGATTCACTTTTATATCCTGAGAGCCTAGCTCAGTGCCTGGCTTCTCTGGGTCATCAGTAAATATTTGTGAATGAAAGTGACTGGCCAGTGTGGACAGGACAGTGTCTGCCCAGGAGCCTCGCTACGGGAGAACAGAGTCTGGCCAGGAGTGCCACTCCCCTGATGTCCTCTCTGTGGTAGGTGCAGCCTGGCAGAGGTCAGTTTTATTCCTCTTCTGTCATTCAACTGCTGTATCTCAGCTTGGCTTGGTCCCATGGGACGTATTGTATTGGTTCTTTCTGTCCTTTCTGTCATTATCTCTCCTCTTCTTCTTTTGTTGCTGTTGTTGTGTGTATATGCATTGTCATAGTGTGTAGATGCACACACACGTGTGTGTGTGTGTGTGTGTGTGTGTGTGCATGTGGAGGCCACAGGTCACCACCAGGTGTTTCTCTCAGTCACTCTCCACTTTACCTTTTGTGACAGCGTCACTCTTCGACCCTAGAGCTCACCAAGTCTGCTAGGATCCGCAGGAACTCTCCTGTCTCTGCCTCCAAGCATGGGACTCCAGGTGTGTGCCGGGTCTGTGGATGCTGGAGATGCTTGTGTGGAAAGCACTTGACTGAATAAGCAGTTTCCCCAGCCTACTGTCACCTTCCTCTAAAAGCTAGGTCTTCAGCACCTGATGGTATCCTGGCATGTGTATTGGAAAAGATAGAAACACAAGCAGGAACCCGCTTAGAAGGCTGGGGCAGGAGAATGATGAGTTTGAGGCTATCCTGGACTCCGGACAAGGAGGTAAGGGGAACTGAGAAGGGCTGGACCACAGCTTTGACGGACAGATGTTAGAACCAGAGGTGACCCTACCCAACTGTGAGGCCGCCTTCTCATGTGGCAGGTGGTTGGCAGGAGTTGAGAAGGGTGAGTCTCTCCTGAGGGCACATGACTTCCCAGAACAGGACCAGAATTGAGCACATACCACGGGTTCCATGTTCTGCGCACTTTTCCCTGGATGGCCCTGAAAATCTTACTTGTCTTTTGTGTGCCGGGCCAGGATTTGGGCAGATGGAGTGTGTGTATAGGTGTGCACTACACATGTGGACATGTCTCTTCACCTCAATTACTTGTTTTTAAAGTTATTTTTTTAATGTGTGTATGTGTGTGTGTGTGGGGGGGGTTATCCTCAGGAATGCTGACCACTTTGTTTTAGATAGGGTCTCTCATAGACTAGATGGCGGGCTTGCAAGGCCCAGAGATCCTCCTGTATCCACCTCCCTAGCACTGAGATTATAGGTTTGTACCACTGCACCCTGCATTTGTACACATTTATGTGGGTACTGGGATCCAACTTAGATCCTCATGCTTGCAAGCCAAGAACTTTACTGACTGAGCTATCTCTCCAGTCTCTCCCTTCCTTCTTTCTTTCCTTCCTTCCTCCCTTCCTTCCTTCCTTCTTTCTTTCCTTCCTTCCTTTTTTCTTTTTTTACAGGGTCTCTGTGCAGTCCAGGCTGCTCTTCAACTTTCACTACTCCTGCCTCAGACTCCTGAATGCTGGGGTTACAAATGTTTCCCACCATGCCTAGCTGAAAGTTGTTCTTTTTCACTGTATTAATCTGATGAGTGTCCCTTGCAGACACTGCCCTCTGTGATCATGAAACCCCACGTGTCCACATTGCTGCTGGTCTGGTTTGCTGTCCTGAGCTTCGTACAGGCGGAATTCTTCACCTCTATTGGTATGTGGCAACAGGACTCTGATCTACCTGAGCAGCTCTTCTCTAAAGTGCCAGCGGATGTCACTGTGAGAGGCCCATTCTCATGCAGGGACCAGCCTGGGCAGAGTGGAGCTTGTAGACTTGTATTTCTCTCTCTGAGATCCTCATGGCCTGTCTGAACCGGGAAGTGCTAGATGCATGTGGCTCTCTGGTCTTTTCTGGTCTTTTAGGATCAGGGTGTGGTCTAAGCAGTGAACACTGAACGTCCTGAGGACCTACCTCCTCTTCCCCTTCCCACCTAAGGCTCCAGAGCTTGCTTCCATGTGAGCCCTGAGGGTCCAGCCCTCCAGTGACAGGACCAACTGGGTGACAGTGGAGAATGAGACTTGAAGCTTCTTCCTTTAGCCCAGAGTACTCATCTGCTTGGCACCTCTAATTCTCCCACTGAACCACATGCCTAGCTGCAAAATGATTAATTGTACTGGGAATTGAACCTAGGTCCTTGTGTATGTTAGGCAGGTGCTCTATCACTGAACCACAAGGCACCTCTGATTCTCTCCTAAAGTTGGGGGCCAGGACCATGGGAATGACTAGGTCTCCTTTAACTGTCAAGCTCACTGGTTCTCAGTTCATTGACATGCCTTGGCTGGGGGTAGGAGGTGGCTGGACATTTCTTATCCATTTCTCACTGGCCCTTACTCTCTTGTAGGGCACATGACTGACTTGATTTATGCAGAGAAAGACCTGGTGCGGTCTCTGAAGGAGTATATCCTGGTGGAGGAAGCCAAGCTCTCTAAGATCAAGAGGTGTGCAATATTCTAAGACACCATTCTCACCCTGTCAGCCCTATTGCCCATCCTCCCTATGCCACCCAGCGTGTCTTAGAATCTCTTACGAGGTGATATGAGTTGCCCTGGAGCTTCTGCAGTAGATAGAGGAGTTACTGCCCCCCCTTTTAACTTGGATTGGCGTACCTACTCTTGTCTAGAAGTGTCCACGGATGTTAGGGTATCCATGTTTTATTACCTCCTGATGAAGAGCTCTGGGCTTCACCAGATCACCCCAGGTTAAGGCCTGTGTGGATGGGTGTGGTAGTCTTCTTTCCCCTTGCTTCTGCAGCTGGGCCAGCAAGATGGAAGCTTTGACCAGCAAGTCAGCTGCTGACCCCGAGGGCTACCTGGCTCATCCGGTGAATGCCTATAAACTGGTGAAGCGGTTAAACACAGACTGGCTTGCGCTGGAAGACCTCGTACTCCAGGATTCGGCTGCAGGTGAGGGGCAGCAGGCACGGCCTCAGGTGTGTCTGTGTGTCTGCTTCTGTCTGGGCATTTGTGTCTGAGCCTGTCTTGGATCTGATGGATAAATGTGGTGTATAACCACAGACCTGTCCATCCATGTCTCTCTCTCCATACTGGGCTATTAGCTGTCCTTGTGTCTGTGTAATTTGGGGGGAGTAGTGACACTTCTTTTTCTAATTATGCTTTAGTAACAGGTTTTTATAGTCAACCTAGGAACCGCAAAATATATCACACATGAAAAATTATAGTCCTTAATCCAGTCGCCTAGTGATAAGCACCATTAAAATTATAATCTTAGCTAGGCGTGGTCTCTCATGCCTTTACTCCAGGGAGGTAGATGTAGGAAGATCACTGTGAGTTTGAGGCCAGCCTGGGTACAGCGTGAGTTCCAGGTCAGCCTGGACTAGAGTGACACCCTGCTTTGAAAAAAACAAAATCGACAAGTTATAATCTTACTATATGTGGATCAGGGGGTAAAAACTCATTTGGTTTGAGGGACAGACTAACTAAAATGGTGTCAGGCATCAGAGTGTTGGGACCAAGACAAGCTGGGGAACATAGGCCCATCTGAATTCTTTCCTGTGTGTGTCTTCTACAAACAGAGCGTGCCTGTTGAGGGGATTTGCGTCATAACCATACACTCACTGTGGAATTCCCAGCTTCTGTGTATGTTAAGTGCTTCTGCAACAGAGTTTTGAGGACTGGGTGGTCGTCTGTCATCCTGACATTCTATAAAACTGGTTGATATTTCACATGAAATTGTTTCCAAATTTCCAGCAGTCTTTTACCTGCCTCTTGGTGTCTACTTCTGATTATCTTTCCAGGGTAAATTTCCAGAAATGGTGGTATTTGCAGGTCAGAGTGTGGCTCTGTTCAGAGCCTTTTCTGGGTTGTAACGCTCCTGGGCTCTCAGCCTTCTTTCCTCTGAGCTGGGACTGCTGACTAACGTCAGACTAGCTGGCTCTCAGGCTGAGCAGGGTTACAGTCCATGTGACCAGACGGGCTGGCTTGGCTGGGGGCAGGGTGGCCTCCGGGAGGGAATGTTTGAGCTCAGCCTGGCTGGAGCTCTGCCCACCCTGTGAGCTCACTGCCTCAGATCACCGCTTTTCCCAGACACCCCCACTCCTGCCTGGGCTGGCTGGGCGGGCCTGCATCTCAGGACAGTTCCTGCAGCCTGTGTGAATACAGATGGATGATCACTGTCTCTTGTCAACATCTCGAGAGCCTTATCATTCTCTGGAGGAGACAGGACAGGCCTGGTAGTGCTGTGTTCATCTCTGGCATGAGGAGGGCACCCTGACAGTGTAGCGTGGGGTTTTTTGGTTATGGTTAATTAGTTAATTAATCGATTAATTTTTGCAATGCTGCTTTAGCCTAGATTCTGTCTTGACTGTGAACTATGAAGAAGACAGGGTTGTAGCTTCTTGGTCCCTGGGGTCCCATCCTGGCTGTCCTGGGCTCCAGCTGTGATCTTGGGTATCCTGAGTCCTTAGACTTCCAAGCGCTAACCCATGTGCAGTTAGTTGCTAGCAAGCAGAACAGGGAGTTCTATAGTCAAGCCCTAGCAAGAACCTTCTGAAGATAGTCTTAATTAATTTTCGTGATGCTGGGATGAATGCCAGGGCCTTACACATATCCCCTAGATGGATGACCTCTGTTATTGCTGTCATCTGGAAGGTTTTATCGCCAACCTCTCAGTTCAACGGCAGCTCTTCCCCACGGATGAGGACGAGCTGGGAGCTGCCAAAGCCCTGATGCGACTACAGGACACCTACAAACTGGACCCAGACACGATTTCCAGAGGGGACCTTCCAGGTACGAGCCTCTGCCTCTTCAGTGCTGTGCAGGTCAGAGAACCACATCGGTGCACTCGCTGATGCTACAGTCCGTAGTGATGCTCTCTTGGGTTCCTCTTTGGTGCCAGTTTCCCGTTGCCATGGTTTTTTTTTTTTCCAAGGTAGAATCTATCCCATGCTAACCTGGAATTCACTCTGTAGTCTCAGGGTGGCCTTGAACTCGGCATGTGCCACCATGCCCTATTCATCTCTCTTACCTTTTATTTTATCTCTTACTCCCTGTGAATTCCTTCCTTCTTGCCAACTGGTCCCCCTCCTACTTTACCTTATCCTAAGTGACAAGCATACCCCCAGACCAGTGAGACCTTCCTGTCTTTGCTTTCAGGAGCATGGGTGAGCAGTTACCTGAGGAGCACGGGAACTTTCCTGTGACTCCATTGAAGAAAATGACTCCTCTCCCAACACTGCCAGTATCTCTTCAGGGAGGGTATGCTGCCCATGAGCCCTTTCACCATTTGTTTTTGAAAACCACCCTCTTTCCCACTGACTGCCTTGTGTGAATGTTAATAAGAAGATATATTGGGTTTAGATGGACGACTTGAGAGCAGTGAACCCAAGGATTCAGTTGGACCTCATTATACTCTGAATGCTCCCTCTCTTCTGGGGACCCATGGGGTGTGGAAGCTGTCTTCCTCTTGGCCAAGGCCTTGGGCTTTGGCACAGAGATTCTGACAAGCCTCCTGGAAGGGTGTGTACTTCTTATTGCTGTCTTGGTCAGGACTTGGACCATGAGGCCGAGAGAGGAGGTGGTTCGGTTAGCTGTTTGTCCTGTAGCTGTGAGACTGATGGGTGAGAGCTGCACGCTGACATTGATCTTTGACACTCAGCTAGTGGACCCTTGGGTGTCCTGAATGACGGTGAAAGGGCAAAGTGGCTTACTGTCCAGGACGCCACCCCTTGTTTGTCCTGAGCCCCTTCCCCAGGTGATAGTGGCCATTTTCATCCCTTGAGGTGCTGCCGCACATGGGTGACGGGCACATCTGTTTTCTGCCAGAGCACATCTCCTGGGTTTTTAATCAGTGTAGTCCAATGTGGACATCTCTATTGGGGATATTCATGGACTTCTCAAACGTCATGTGTGTCACATTGAAATTTCCATCCCTTTTCTGAACTATTTGCCCTCCTTCTTACCTGTCACCTCAGCAAAAAGCACCTCTGCCTACTGGTAGCCTAAGCCCTTGGGTGCTATCTCTGCTGACAGTAGCCTCAGGGCTGCTTCTTGCTCAAATGGATTATTAAAATACCATGCTGACCTGTGTACACTTCCAGTTTTTTGTTTTCATTTCAGTCTCCTTCCATCACCTTCTTTCTTTCCATCTCCCTCACCTCTCTACTGAACCCTCTATTCTTTCTTCTGTTTTGATGTCTTCCCCCCCCCCCCGCCCCTCCATCACCCATGACAACCGGTTGATGGGCCCAGTGTCATACAGGTCTTATATAGGTAACAACAGCTCTGCGAAGTCATGACTACAATGACCACGTTGTGTCTGGAAGAAGTCGTCACAAAGCATTCCTCTCCACTGTCTGGCTCTTACATTCTTCCCACCTGTCTCCTGCAGAGATCCCTGCACCAGTGGAGGGTTTGGTAGAGATGTTTCATTTGGTGCTGAACACTCAGCTGCCACTTCTCAGCACTTCGATAAGTTTTGAGTCTCACCAGCGCTCACCCCATCAGAAAGGAGAAACAGAACCAAAAGAGAGAGCACCACTAATATGTGGGCAGAAGCATAAGTTAGAGGGAAATTTGTGGGCACAATATACCCACGTGGACAGGCAACAGTAGACAGTGTTCTCCTCCCACCCAAACCAAGGCCTTAGGACTTTCCCAGCTTTTGACTAGGTTTTCAGAATCACGTGTGAATTCCCGCCCCTGAAGCTGAGAAAAGTTGGTCACTCCCACAACAGACATGACACTATTGCTCTCGTGGGCACATCTTGCCTAAGTGGCCAGTTGTGTAGCTTGCCCTCTGTTCTTAGCTTCCCTAAGAACACTCAGCTCCTGTATCCCCTCCCCCTTTACCTGCTGGGCTCCTTCCTGTCTGATTACCTCAGCACTCATCTTTGCTGTCACTGTCCAGGGAGAGACATTCGAGTTGGCTTCTAGGGAGGATGCTGCGTGTCTGGAAGTCATTCTTAACATTCCTGGCATCTGTGAGACATGTTAATAATGGTTACTAGTCATTAATGTCCTCAGGCGACATCTTTAAATAATATGTCATTGAGTTTTTGGCACCGGCCCTTTAAAACTGATGGTGCTGCGGTCTCTATTTTGATGATAGATATTACACTGTTTACATAGTGACTGAGGACCGGGCTGCAGAGCTTGTTCAGAGTCATACAGCTGGTAGGTGCATGGCGAGGTCCATGTGGGCTTAGCTTTGTCCAGGAGCCCCCTAAGATCTGGCTGCTTGTTGGGACTCTGTCTTGGGTTTACTTTCCCTTTTGTGTGTGTGTGTGTGCGCGCGTGCACACTCTGCTAGTACACATATGTGTTCATGTGTGCAGGTTTACACCTGTGCATGTGAAGGCCAGGGGACAGGGAATTGCTTCTTTCCAACCTCGTCCACCTTTTTCTTAGACAGGGTCTCTTACTGGCCTGGCTGGCCAGGAAGCCCCAGAAATCCCTGCCTCTGCCTCCCCTGTGTTAGACTATAAACATACTCCACCATGCTCACTTTTAAAAAATATGGCTTCTGGGGAGAAACTCGGGATTTCAGATTTGCATGGCAAGCCCTTTTCTGACTGGGCTGTCTTCCCATGCCCTTTGACCTTCTATCCCACCTGTCAGTTCTGGGCCAGGAGGATGAGCAGACCCTGGTCTCGGCAGCAGGGTTTCCTTCCTGCAAGGCAGAGAGAAAAAGCTGCCTGAACAGTTCCATCATGCCAGCCATCCTGATGACTGTGAGTGGGGAGGCTTGGTCACAGCGGCCCTTGCTTCTGCAGAACCTGTTTCCTCGTTATTCACACAGTCCTAAGCCTCGCATCTCCCTAGAGCTCCTGCAGCTCCGTGACTGGACCCTGTCTTCATGGTCACAAGGCTTGTTAGAGTGTCGCTGCTCTGCAGCAGCTGAAGCAGGACTGCACCCCGGCTCTTAGCCTTCACTGGTGCTTCCATTCCCTGGCTGCTTCTTCCTCATAGTTCCCTTTCTGTGTCACTCATTCTCTGTCTTTCCCGAGCTGTGCTCCTGGGTCCTCGGCCTACCCACCTCTCCTCTTTCTCCACTCTTCCATGGCTTTCTCTGTCACCTGAAATTTTCTTGACTTCATCTAAGATTTTTTTTTTCCTTCCAGACTTACATGCCAGCTCTTCCAGGCATCCTGTCCTGTGTGGCCCGTGGGCCCTTCACACTTTACTCAGCAAAACTTCCTTATGGGCTTTTTGAACTCAAGCCCTTTCCCACTTGGGAGACGTCGGAATAGAGGAGATTGGTTGAGAGCCCAGCCTAGGGGAGGGCTCACTGTATCAATGGCACTTCGTGGCATGTGGTGTAAGGCCCTGGTGGGGTTCTGCTTGGATAATGTTCCCTTCCAGGCTTTACCTTGAAGTAAGAATCTCCCTCCCTAACCCAGAGGTTCTGTGGAACCTGACTGTTTGCTTCGGCTGCAGGAACCAAGTACCAGGCAGAGCTGAGTGTGGATGACTGCTTTGGGATGGGCCGCTCTGCCTACAACGAGGGGGACTATTACCACACAGTGCTGTGGATGGAGCAGGTGCTGAAGCAACTTGATGCTGGGGAAGAGGCCACCGTGACCAAGTCGCAGGTGCTGGACTACCTTAGCTACGCTGTCTTCCAGCTGGGTGACCTGCACCGTGCCCTGGAGCTCACCCGCCGCCTGCTCTCCCTTGGTAAGGACATGAGGGGCTGGGAGCTCAACCTTTACAGGGAACACTGGGGCTTCTCTCAGGGCATTGTGATTTTCCTGACTTGGTTCCCTATGCCAGCTATGAGTTCTCTCCCACTGAGCAGGCCTCATGTCCATTCAGAGGACAGTTGATTACCCACAGAGGCTGTGTGCCACTATTGCACGAGTGTGTAGTTCTTGTTAGGCTGGTGGATCGCATGGCTTGCAGGGTCTGCTGCCAGGTCATGCTGTTAGTGACCATCGTCACTCAGTAGCTCCTATAACACTTTCCAGTGCCATGCAGGTTTGCCAGATGGGGACTGGCTTTCTAGAGGTCAGTTTTATGGGCACAGTGCAACATACCATTCAGCCAAACAACAGTAGTAGCTCCCCACCTGGGGCGAATGGCCTTCCTAGTCACAGGCTTTTCACTAGGTTTTCAGTACCAGGCAGGAATTACCCATGTGGCGCAGGCCTCAAATCCAGCCAGAGTGGTTGGTTATATTCATGCCACTATTGCATCAGTGGTTACATCTTGCCTGTCTGGCAGGTTGTGTAGCTCTTAACCACTGATGGCTTGTCTCCCCCAGCGCCTGCACTACATCAGCTAGCCAATAGGGAGGAGGCTTCCAGCTCAGTTCCAGCTTGATTCCTCAGAAGACATTTAGATTCTTATTCTCTGTACCCTCAAGCGGAAGTCACTGAGCTCTTTGGGCTTCAGTTTCCTTATGTGGGGAGTGACATAGGAATGCTGGCACGTCTGCTGCTTTGGACACTGTGACGTCCCCGGATGGAAGCCTTGGCTCTTCTTTCTGCAGTATTGCAGCTTGTCTCCTCGTGGTGGCCAGTGAGTGGTGTGACTCCACTCTGGCTTTAAATAGTCCACAGCCATTCACAAGGAGGAGGCAGGACTTGAGGCTTCTCCAGGCCTCAGACCTCCAGGGAGACAGGAGAAGGAAGCCCCCTGAGGGTGTGCCCTCCCTTGTCCCTGGCAGGATGTGAGAGCCTCTGTTGGCCTCCCACCCTGCTTAGGCACACAATTGGGCTGCTGGGAGGGAAGGCGCTTACAGAATGCTTTCTGTAAATGACCTGACAGGCGGTTGTGGTTTCCCCTTCCTTGTTCTTTGCTTTTCTAGACCCGAGTCATGAGCGAGCCGGAGGGAATCTGCGGTACTTTGAGCGGTTGTTGGAGGAAGAAAGAGGAAAGGCATCGTCCAATCAGACAGAAGCTGGGCTAGCAGCCCGGGAAAACTTCTACGAGAGGCCTGTGGACTACCTGCCCGAGAGGGATGTGTACGAGAGCCTCTGTCGTGGCGAGGGTGTCAAACTGGTGAGGCCCTGGGGAGCGGGGTGCCTGTGCTGGCTCTGGGAAGACAGCTCAGGGAGGGAGGTCCTCTGTCTGTAGCTGCTTTGCTCAGCATCTCCTCAGTTCAGGCATCTGCTGAGGCTGCTGGGTGGGCTCTCTGAAGTGTGGGATAGGAGGCTGTCTTTCCTGACGGTCCAGGTAGAATTGCCGTCCTCCGAGTTACTCCCACTCTCCCCCAGTGTGCCCAGCAATTTCTGGACCCATTGGAGTGAGGAAAATGGTGGGTGTGGACATGCTTCTGGTCTGCAGGAAAGTTGTGGTATAAGTGGGGACCAAGTCTCAGTGGTAAAAGGCAGTTCTTGGAGGGACTGACAGTCTGTGTTTCTGCCTTTTCACGGAGGCCTGATGAGTGTGAGAGAGGAGCCTCCTGGGAAGCTTTTGCCCCAGCCCACCCTTCAGCGCTATTGGATCTCTGTGGAAGGGGCCAGGAATTGCCCTCTGCCGCAGGACGGGGGTGGCGAGGGGATGAGGCATGATTTGTGAGGTGTCATTTCATGCAGGTCAAGTTGAAGGGCTTTGGTTTTCTTTTGTGGCAAGATGGGAGGGGACAGCCTCTGGACTGGTGTCTGTGGACAGGTGGACTGAGAGCTAAGAATATTGCTCTGTGC